>JAPMOR010125482.1:34477-47446 GCA_026543865.1 Argiope aurantia
AGAGAGAAAAGGGATTTTTGTAGCATTATGAGATAAAAAAAACAGATAGGATTATATAATACTAGCCGCCTTTGGCGACCAGCCGGTTCGCTAATATTACCGCTCGCTACAATTTTCAATTAAATATTTTAAGTAACTGGTCTCTTAATAGATTCTCAAACAAAACATTTTTAATCTTCAAATTTTGATAGTCATACCAAACTTATACTGTTGTTTAGATCGTTTCTTTCAATTCACTATATATATTTTGCAAATTTGTTGTCATTTCCGGAAAAACTTCAACTTTAATCTAAAGTGGAAATAATGATATTTTTTAATAAAACCAAGCCTTTATTTTATTTATCATCTTTATTGTTATTTATTAATTATTATTATTATTGAATATGAGTATTGCAAACAGAATCGCTCGGTATTTAAGTCTTATGTTAACTACAAAATATTTTTCATATTTTATGTAATATCTCAAACAATAATTGAACAAAAATTTCTGAGATTCAGTATAAAATTCAGTTTTTAATTTTGCTTTCAAAAGGATTGAAATGAAATCAATAATAATATTTTGTTCCGGCCTATAAATATATTAAAAAAATTATGAAGTCTAAATTTAATGCAGTAAGGTATCATATTCTGAGAAATATACTGGACACACCAAATTTTAAATAAATGAGTGAATGTTTCTATTTTCCTCGATCAACTAAGATTTATTTATGAAGTTTTGAATGTTGAAAATTTAGAAAAACTCAACATTTTCATAATCTTAGGCCAATGAATCTTGAGAAACATGCGCGCTGATTGGCGTATTTTCTTTGAAACGATCGATGGAAAATCTAAAATTATCCTTTTTTTTTATTGAATAGTGATATTCAAATTTTCATAAATCAGTCGGTTTAAGTGATTGATTTAGTTGATTGGAAATTAACTCTTTTTATTTAAAATATTAGTGTTTCAAGAACATTTTGTTATTCGTGATTTCCACAGCAGAAGCTTTATGTAAAATCAAAAATTAGTTATTTATTAGAGCATTTATTGAATCAAGTTACATAAAATATAATCATTTTCCATTTAGACCATTTTAGCAGATCTGCGTCTAACTAAAGGTTTACAAATTAGCTGTGTGGCCCTGATTTGAATTGATATCCTGTTCATATTTAACAAAACTTGCCTTAAAATAAAACTGATTTATTTGATTAATAATAGAATAGAGAGTGCAAAAGATCATAAAATAATTTTTCTTGAATTTACTTTTTAGAAAAAATAATATTTCATATTTGTTTCATTTCCTACAGACACGTGCAGAAAATTATATTTTTGCAGATTTCATTTCCAAAAAGATTTAATTTATTTTCAGTTAGAGCTTTAATCAATATGATGGCAACACTTTGAAAAAAGCTAATTTTTTTCCATGAATGGAAAACGTGCTTAATTTTAATTTTTATTTTTTACGAAAAAAAGTATTGAAAAACATAGTTAAAATATATATTTAAAAATTCATTAAAAATAGAGATTTAATTTTAAGATTAAAACATTAGTATCATTTAAAAGATAAATTTTTGATCTTTAACTTCATGTAAATTTTTCTTTTGTGCGGTAATATTTTCGGAAGTTATAGCAAAATTTCGCTTAATTTTTAAATAAATAAAATTCTAGTTAAAAATTCGAAAAAATAACCCCCAGGTGCATATTCCCGGCCTCCAAGGTATACACATGCCAAATTTGGTAGCTGTAGGTTGAATGGTCTGGCCTGTAGAGCACCAACACACACACACACATACACTTTGAGCTTTATTATAAGTATAGATGTAAAAAAAAAGAGAGAGAGAGAGAAAAAATTATTTTTATAATGTCTGAAAAAATTAAAAGAAGCGATTTCATATTTTCTAAGGAATTTTTGACATATATAAATATATATATATATATATAATATTTCAAAAAAATTTACCACGCTTGGTGTTACTTCTGTTACTTTCTATAACAAAAAGGGTGATCTTTATAACATTAAAAAAGTGATTCAGAAGGGAAAATGCAAAATGATTTAAATAATTAGAAAAAGAAAACAATTCATTTATATAAATATTTTTTAAAGAAAAATTAATTTTATTAAGCTAAAAAAATTAAAAGAATTTTTGCATTTCAGAAGAGAAAATTTTTTTTTCTCACCATTATAAAAGGAGAAAAGAAAGGAAGCTTTAAAGGAAGATGGGATTTAATAACAAAAAAAAAAAAAGGAGAAAGAAATATTTTTAAGTTATCTGAAAAATTTCGAAGAAAGGGTTTCTATTTTTTAAATGAATTTTTGCCACATAAGAAGGACAGAAGAAGGAAAAAATAAGAATCTTCAATAATATTTCATAAAAGTTAGAAGAAAAAAAAATTTTTTAAAGAATTTCTTTTGATTATTACTTAAGCAAAAACTCGGAGGATTGTAGTAGCATTTTTATAGAAGCTATAATATTTTATAATTTAACAATAGATATAATATTCACTGAAAGATTCAAAAAGAATGTTATTATAACGCAGTTCTATTTCTTGAAGGGTGAACTTTAAATCTGCCTCTATTAATGTGGCGTGGATATTTGGAGAGGGAATGCCGGCTCAAGTATGTTGTCGTCATATAATTGTGGCTCAAAATGAAATAAGTTCGTCCAAATGTCATTCTTATTGAATGCTAAAAGGAAATGGTGATGCAAACGAAATCAAACCAAACTGTTTCTACAGATATCCAGAAAAGAGAGTCCTCAAATCCTTGGTTTCTTAACTAAGTATTTGAGGGTGCTTAATTACCAGTTGGATGATTAAGATTATAATGAAAGAATAAGATAAACAATTATTGAAAATCATTCAAATGTAAATTCATTTAAATCATGCATTCATTAGAATAAATTTTAGTTCAAAACAATTAAAACGCCGTGTTTTTTCCAATCGTTTTCCAATCAATTATTTATTAATGGATTTTATTTTACAGATCAAAAAAGTTAATTATTTTGAATTTGAGATTCGAGTTACCCTTTTCTTAACAGCTTGAAAAACATTATTAGTGCTCTTATTAAGCATTATTAGTATTAATCATATTTCTTTTAGGATCATTCTATTATAATTACAATAGACTCTTTTTTAACGTCATTGAATGCCTTATAAAATTAACTAAATAACAAATATTTATTTTTATTGCAATTCCAATAAATCTTGTTAGAATATATTATTATATCTGTACTTATATAAAGCTCAATGCATGTGCGTGCGTGTGTGTGTGTGTATTCGCGCTCTACAGGCCAGACCGTTTGACCTACAGTTACCAAATTTGGTACATGTATACTTTGGAGAACGGGAATGTGCACCTGGGGTCCCTTTTTTGAATTTTTAATTAGAATTTTAATTATTAATTAAAAACTAGCTTTCCCGCCAAAAAACTCTTCATTTTCCCCGTCGCCAAATGAGTAAGGCTTCAGTTTTTCCCACGCTAATGAGGCTAGGCTTAACACTTTTCAGCCGATTATTTCAAACGATTCTGTTTATTTTCTTAATGTTTGATGCATTTAAAATTAAACATTGCTAATGAATCGATTTTTTAGATTCATTCTGAAGTACTTTTGAATTAAAATAAAGCAGAATAAAGGAAATTAAAAATGTTTCAATCTGCATGGCGCTACTTCAATTGGAGTAGAAAAATTTACGCATTTGCGTTACCGTAACTGGCGATGAAAATTCACCCATGCGCATTGTGTTCAGATTGTTGACAAATATTATCAACGGATGCGAACTCGATTTAAATTATTTTTAGGTTAGTTGTATGCTTTTGTAATTAAATTGTATTTATGTTAGTTATATATTTTTTGTATATGCTTATAGATTTAAGTACATCGTTTTTTAATTAGTTTTTTAAACTGTTTTCAACCGATTATTTTAAACGATTCGTTTTATTTTCTTAGTGTTTGATGCATTTAAAATTAAACATTGTTAATTAATCGATCTGTTCATGATGAATGTGAGAAAATTTTGTTGACAGATTCTTGAGATATTACATAAATTAAGAAAGATATTCTTTAGTGCCCATAAAGTTTAAACGCGTAGTGACTCTGTTATCAGTAATCATATTATAAAAAATGCTTTGTTTCAGTAAAAAATGTTATTATATTAATTGCAGATTAATCCTTTATACTTTAATTTAAGGCATAAATTCTACAGAAACTAACAGAAAATTAGAGATATATATATTACATCATGACTGAAGGCCTTTATAATATTATTAGTTAATAATGACTATCAAAATTTGAAGTTTTAAAATATTTTGATGAAGAAGCTATTAAAGTAGGAATTGCATAAAATATTTAATTATTAAAATTTTAACGAACATTAAGAGTGGCGAACCGGCAGGTTGCCAAAGGCGGCTAGTTTTATAATAAAACTAATATATTTTATCTAAATAACTCAAACTCAATTATCAATTTCCAACTAACACTTTAAAAAATAATCTTAGTGACATATAAAGTAAGTCATTTTATTCAAATTATCGTCTTATATGTACAAAGCAATAAAAAATTCTAGATGTCAAATCTAAAAAAGATAAAATATACAAGAGTAAACCAATCTAATTGTATCCATATTAAAATCCCCTCTCTTTCTTTTCTTAACATGAATATTAAAGCTTTTTCTCTTATTATCAAAATTATTTTTAAAAAGAAGGCAAACAAAAGAGTATTAATTAATTTTGTTTTCTTCAAACTTGTCCCAATTCAACACACCTCTACTACTTAAAATCACTCATCAGTCGATCCCAACACCCTTTTGACACACTGCTGGATGTAGGTTTTGTGGACAAAGGACACCACGCATTGACCCGATCTCGACCTCTGAGCGCCTCGAAATTTGTCACACCTAGAATTTAAGACTGCTCTTCCCATTGTCCGGAAGACGAAGAAAGTGCCTCTGTCGAACAGCAAAGGTTGAGCAACGGCGCATCCTTTTTGGGTTACATTTACCGAAGGGGCGTATGGGATGGAAAAATGTGTTTTGCAAGAATAAGCAAAAGTTGCTTTCTTTTGAAAGCGTTGACTGTATGCTAATACGAAAATCTTTTGGTTTGATGTGTGTGTGCATGCAGTGATACCTCTGAATCTAAATTAAAGCTTAAATTATTTCCTAATTTTTATCTTAATTTAATCCATATTAACTTCATTCTAAAATGTTCTAATGTTCTCTTATTAATTTTTTTTTAATTATTTAGAAATATTAACTAAAGTTTACAATCGGCCATGAATTATATATATATAAAGTTTGGAAGCTGTTTCCAATCGTACTTTGGAAGTTCATCGTATTTTATATGCAGCAGATTTTTTAGCGATACCCGGTTTTGAACCAATGACTCTGCACATCGCCGTTGTGATCTCTTAAGATTATCGATAACACCTGCGTAATTGTGATTCGAATAGCCTTATGGGTCTACCAAAACAACCTAAATAAAGATCAGAATATCATTAACTGATTATAATAGCTTATATTTGAATTGACAGAATGGTGACAAAGTCATTTATGACGGAAATTATTCACACAAAGCAGATATAAATATGAACTAATTAAAAATAGAGATAAATATGCATATTTTTGACGCGAGCGTTACCTACAAGCGAAATATTTGTCATCTGTTATTATGAATATAAATGTGTTCCTCAGTGAATAAAAATAACCGCCGTCTCCAGAAAAAAATTAGGTTATTTTTTTCTTGCAAATTATTTCGAAGCAATTCGTATTATTTACTTCTTAAAGACTATCGCTGGCGGTCAATGAACGATCGCAGGTTGAAACGAAAACAAATGTTTCAGGTCACGTGCTCTAATGAGAAAATCGCTGGAAAACCTCTCAGAGATAGAAAGAATAAAAATAATAACAAAATTGTCCATATTTAAAAAAAAATAACTGTTGCTCTACCAAAAAAATATACTGCGCATAAACTAAATTTTAACAACTTCCACTTCAAGTCCTAAAATAAATGAGAAAACCATAGCTGTCTTTACTTTCTCGTGTACGAAGTATACTAATAAAAGTTTTTGACCGCCGTAATACAAGCATGCAATAATCTAAACAGCTGAATTCTCGTATACGAAATATGCTTATATTATGTCTGTTATTACGATAACTGAAACACTAAATAATCTAGCTAGGTGAATTCTTGCATACGAAGTATACTAACAAAAGGTTTGTAAGCAATGTAACTCAAATATGCCATAATCTAGATAGGAAATTTTCTATCTATCTATCTAGCCATAAATATATCTTGTATGCATATCGAAAAACTGATGAGGACTTTGTGGATTCCATGAAAGCAAAATCGACCGTATCTTTACTAACAATAAAGGAGAATATATGTGTGTGTTGACACTACGGGCAACCCTTACGACTGAAAGTTTCAAAATTTGGCGCAAATATATCTTGAAGGGCAAAAACGTCTAACTCGGTGCGATTTATTTTTATAATCTTGATTATAATTTTAATTTATTAACAACTAATGTGCTTTGGAGGGGGGTTTCGCAATTACTACTGAACAAAAATGATATCTAAACTATTTTCAAATTTACAAATTGCCTATTTAATGAACACCTAAACATTGTTTTAAAAAAAAAACATTTTTCTGTATAATTTTTAACACATTTCTTTTTTTACAATGAAATTCAAACCATCGGCATTGGACATCGAGCATTTAATTGAGTGATTTTTTTTTTCATTATTGAAAGTTATGGAAAAAAGATTTCGCTTAATAAATTATTTACTGCATAATATACTCTGTATCAACCAGTTGTACATAAACAGATGCATTAGCCAGTATTAAGAATAAAATAGATGAGAACTTCCACTTAACCATCTCTGCCAAATATTATTCATTTTACCTTCGAAAATTGGAAAAAAAAAGGAAGGAAAAAACAATAACAAATTAAAAATTTTATTTTTCTTTATTTCTCTATAATTTTATGGAAAACTGTAAGACAAATTTCTGACAACAGAAGAAAGGAACATCTTTTTAATGCCGACTTGATTTATTTATCTCATCAAGATAGAAATTTTTTTCTCTAGTTTTCTTTCTTTTGAAATGGATTTTTTCAGGCACACAATGAATACAACGACATAATCAATTTTCAGTCAGTAAAAGCAAACGATTTTAAATCCTCAACATGGCTATTTAATGTTGCATTCTTTTCTGGTAATTGTAATAAACAAACTTCAGTTAAGCGCCTTTATTTTAAACATATAGGTCATTCATATCTTTAAAACAAAGTCTGACAATTATTATTTATTTTTAACATAAATACGAAACTATAATCTCAAATCTATATTTTACAATAATTCTAGAAAAGGGACAAAAAGACTAACATTATTCGAAACAACAATTTGTTTTCCTTTGAAGTAAAAAATGTCGAACTCCTATTCGATAAGAAAGAAAAAAATTGAAAAGTTGTATTCCAGAAAGCTATCAGTTTCTTTATCTATCTTTTGGTATGCTCTTTTTTTTTCACACCGAAATACCCGAAACATTTCAAAGGAAACATTCTATAAGGGTGTTGGTTAAAACTTCGTTCGTACAGGAGAACCGAGTTTCCTTAATTATAGGGTGGATAGAACGTTCGCCTTCGTGTTTTGTGACACGGAAATACACTTCTCTACAATTTAGAGAAGGTGGACAGAAATGTTTCTGAGCGTTCATGATGTCTTAATGAATTTAGAATGCGGTAATGACAGGTTCCATAGTAGTGTAAAGTTATATTTTTGTTCACTTTTCTTCAAAATGAAGTAAGAGTAATTTGGCGTAAAATATGGAATAAAATGGCAACAACAGCAACATTAACAATACAATACTTTTAAAATTCCAACAATATAATTTTATACGAAAAAATTAGAGAAAAATGTACTATAAATAAGAAATGATACAAAAAATGAAAATTAAATATACACCTATATTCTATTTTTACAAAACAAATATTTTGGACCGACTGATGACTTAAAAAGCTGTTCCTATTTTTTCTAATAATCCACATATAATTTCTAGGGAAAAATATTTCCAACTACATCTTCAATGCAATACGTGTTCGTATGTAAAATAGAATGCATTACTAAGTCAACGGATACGACCACAGACACATAGGAACGGATATTATTACGATCGAAAGCTATAGCAATAAACATTACTAATACTTAATAATCTACAAAGATGACAAATTTTCTATTTTAAACGCCTTTTTGATGAAGAGAAAGCACACATTTTTAAGAACTTGAAATAAATGATCAACAGAGATTTAAATATATTTTTCTTGGCAATACATAAATACGGATGATGTATACAATGAATTCAGTGTAATTCAGTTATTTCCCATAATAACAGGTGAAGTCAATCAAAGTAAATGATGAACTACTTTACACTTTAATTAACTAGTCTATGAAATCATTATTTTTTCGATTCATTTAACTTAACTAATAACAGAAAAAAATGTGTGTACACGCAAGTGAGAGCGAGTGCACTATAAATAGATCAGAACATTTCATATAAAGTACAAATAGAATTTGATAATTAGTCAAAAGCAGATTTGGAACAATTTGTAAGATTTTTTAATTAAAATTTTAATTTTTAAAAATTAAGTAAAAGTTTAATGTTTTTCCACTATAATTTCCAAACATATTACAGTACAAAAATAAATTCTACGCAATTTGAAAAGTAAAAAAAAAAAAAAAGATTATAATGTTATCAACTTAAATATGTAGTGTAGCTTTTTCCCTGAATTTTGATAATTTTTACAAAATATTCGACAATAATTTAATTCTTGCAAATAAGTTTCCGGAGAGTTACTCTTTTAATGATATTGTGATGTCCTGGGAATCAGCTCCATATAGAATGTTCATGTACAGAATAAACAAAACTGGTATGAGGCTATTTAATTAACATAGCATTGATGTATATCACAATTTGATATTTAAAAATATTTGTTGAAAAAATCAAAGCTAACAAATTATTCATAAGAAAAATTGAAATGAAAAAAACCAATATTACCGATGAACCAGTCGATTGCCAAAATTGGCAGTTATATGGTAAAATAAAAGCCAACATTCTTTTCCTAGTAAAGAAACTATCTTGTTCGCAGCACACTTGTTTATTACACTTAAATAGTACAAAATTTATCACACTTAATTTATCACACTTGTTTATTACACTTAAATAGTCCAAAATTCAAGTGAACTTTAGATTTTAAATACTTGTACTTTAACATAATAAATTTGTTTATGCACTTAATTGAATGCTTAATATAAAGCTTCATCTGCGTAATTCAGTGAACTTCGTTACTTTATGCTTTAACGGTATGCATGTGTTATAATTCTAAGAAATTATTACTTAAATCTTAAAAACAGAAGTGTGTTTTTATACTATTTCATGTAAATATATGAACCAAGTAGATTTCTTAATGTACGCAAAGAACGCAAGCGCTTAGTTTAAAAACAAGATAAAAGTAAAGTGAATGTACATAAATAATTTACATGTATTTAATGTGCATTAAAATATAAGCAAACAAGTATATAAAAATAAGAAATGCACTTAATTTTAAAACATTAATGTGTTTTAAACTTTAAATAGTTTCATATATTATAACAGGTATCTTTGAAACAAAGCAAATTATACTTCCCCTTTATGAAATATACCCATCATTCTCAAAGGATAGTTCATCACAACAGTTCCAGAAGAACTCCTGATTCGGTCTGTTTATTTTAGTAAATGTCTAAACAAACCTTTCTTATTACTTTGCCTCGGCAATCATAAGAAAAAAAATTACTTTTTACATTTTAATAAAATTTCTACGATATAAAAAGATAAGAAAAATCATATTTGTAAGCATTTTTCATGGTTGAGTGCAATTGCGACAAGGCATATTCTTATATGAAACACTGGACCGTTAAAATGAACTAAAAAAAATAAATTAAAAAAAAAAGATTGCCATACAAACATCTTTAATTGCTCTTCCTGCTTTATTTGGTAAAGATATTAAAATAAATAGAATTGGAAAGAAATAAAATTGGCTTTCATAAAAAACAATCTTTTGGGGAAAAAATGATTTGTAAAAATATCGTTTGGCATTCGAAGTTCTACTGCTATTCTAGCAAATTTGATTTGTAAAAATATCGTTTGGTAAAAGTATGAAAAAAACTGAAAAGCTATTCATTAGTATTGCCACAAACAATATGTCTAAAAGAATAATTACTAAATCATGTTGTTTTTAACTCATTTGCTGCTAATTTGGCTAAGTAAATTAAACCTTTAATTTTCCTTCTCTGTCACCATTTCACCACCAAGTGCAATATAAATACTTACTACGTTCTAATAATAATTTTCATTAAATATTTCAAACAATGCTGGTAAACCAAACCTCAAATGTCAAAGGTCTGGTGACACACTATCTACCAATCACAAAGCGATTTAACACAAATAATACAAAATAATTATGTAATAGAGAGAGATATTATATATACTATACTAAACTTTTACTATAAATATTTGTTCCCAAGGCAAAAAATAAAATTCAAATCGTTTTCAAAATTCCAAAATAAGATTTGCAAATATTCTACCGTTGAATTCTTTTAAGTGAGAAGCTTATTTTTTATTTCTCTTTGATTATGATTTTTCCCATATTAGCAGCCATTAAACAATTAAAAAAATCATTAATTTTAAATTTTATTAAATACGTCTTTTTTTTGTGTGTGTTATGTTTTTATATCAAACAAAATATTATTTGTTCTAGAAAAATTAAATTTGTATATACAGTAGTAGTCAAAATTTTGGAAACCTTTTGTGAAAATGCATTTTTAGATTTGATGACTCATAAAAACGATTTTATTAACAGAAGTATCATAAAATTATTCATAACGTAGCCATAAACATAGAAATAATGACATTTTCAAAACTTCTCACTTAAATGCCGTTTATACTTATTTGGGTAAACTTTAGCATCAGCTGCGGCCTTGCAAAATCGTTTCATGTAATGCTTCACCAATGCTCTTAATTTCTCAGCTGTTTAATGCAATGCCATGGTTTAATTATTGCTTCATTTAATTGGTTTTTATTGCTATGTTGCTTCTGTGTAACAAGTTTTCCGAATCTACTTCGATTAGATTTAAGTCGATGCTTGCTAATGGGGCCCAGGCCATTCCTATCGCAAAATATGATTGCCTTGAAGCTCTTTTCACATACTGTGGCTAGACAACATGGAGCTGAATTCTGATAAATTATGAATTCATCATTATCTGGGAATGTCGTCACATATGGAAGGCAGCAAGCAGTCCAGGAATGAGTATTTCCATATGTTCTTGGACATTTATATTCTCATTAATCACACTAATTCTGTCCATGGTGTTTGCTGTCATACGACTCTAGATTGTAACAATAATTGGATGCAATGGATGAATGTAAGGTGCACTTAGGTACAATGCAATCGGTAAGGGAATTTTCTTCTCCTTATATATCATATACCGCCTTTAGCAAATAGTGAAGTTTTGGTCTCATAATTTCAAATCCTTCTATCTCATTGTTCTATTGTCCAGTTAACAGGATGTTTTGCTCAGTTTAAATCTTTCCACAATTTTTTGATTTTAAAACACGTTTTTTCGTGAAATTCTTATATTTAGACTAGATTCCTGTAATTTCCTGGCTCTTGCATTCAGCATGACATCGCATTGTGCCATTTCATTTTGTATATTCCGAAATGATTCTTTTTTTTTTTATCATGTAGACAATGTTTTTTTTAAATTAATCTATCATCACGTTGTATTAAACATCTTCTTTTGACTTAACCAATTTGGTATTCTGCGTCGAAAATTCTATATATGTGTCGAAAATCTAAAAATACAGCCCTTAGTTAGATCTATTTTCTATTTATCTAACGAATGCAACAGTTGAAAAGAGTCAGATCACCTTCGACGTCTTAGTCACATGAGAAATGTTACTACGCGTGTCATTTTGAAAAATTAGAACGTGCCCTCTTCTTTTCTTTTTTTAATTTTTTTAAAAAATGATATCAATAGTTACGTTTTTTATGTGACTGTGACGTCACATAAATTACTACAAGCCATTAAACTTCTTCTTGGCAATTGAAATACAGTTTTAAAAGGAAAAAAAATTTCCCATGGAAAATACCTTAATTTTTTCATATGTGATTGGTATTCCAAATTTGCTTTGTATGCTTAATACATTGTTATTTGAAATGCGAGATGGTCATGCGCCGTCATATACAAATACATGCTCCTCTTTTCAGCTCACCTATGAAACATATTCTATCACAAAATAATCTTCGTTTCGATATCAACGAAACATATTTGAGATTATATTGGAGAAGTTCGAAAAACTCCTTCTATTTAGAAGTTTTTACACAACTTCAAAATGTTCCATAAACATTGTCACCAAAATCAAACAAAGAAGGTATAAGCAATGCGCCACAATATGGGAAATACGGATGTTCAAGTACAGTGTTCCGTAATCCAGAATTGAAGCATTATTTCCTGGGTATCTACTTTATAACTTTATTTTAGAATAAAGACGGAACATTCTATTGTTTCGGATTCTTAAAGGAATATATGATGACTTTATATTGTTGAAATATTTTGGCTGAAATTGCGTTTTTATGTTGTCTTTGTATATTTTGTCTGACCTGGAATTTAAAATATGTGATATATCACAAGTATGTATCTCATTTTTAGAACAAATAAACCTAGTAATAAATATTCGAAGTAGGCTTTATATGGGTTTTAAGTAGGAAACAGGAGAAGTAACGCTGACTGCAAATTTTTAAATCTGTAATTTTCCGAAATATTCGTAAGAATAATTCGTAATTCATTCGTAAAATCATGAAAAATATTGAATACGAATAAATTACGAATATATTCGTAAAAAAAAGAAGCATATTCGTATCATATTTCGTTTCGTTTATATATATATATATATATATATAT
>JAPMOR010125482.1:54161-66643 GCA_026543865.1 Argiope aurantia
AAACCCTTAATTCAACTTATGAAATACAACTAAAAGCATTATTAGCATAACGTAAACGCATTATTAATACATTTCATTACTAATAAAACTAAAAGCATTAATAAACAAACTTTAAGAAAAACATTAATAAAAAAACTTAAAGCATTAATAAACAAACTTTAAGAAAAGCATTCATACAAAATTTAAGAAAAAGTATTGAAATGCATAAATAATACATTAATAATTACATTATAAGCTACAGGAAATATCATGAAATTAAACCAATTACTCCGACAGTGGTAATGAATTTATCAAAACAAACTTTTATTAATTTATCGAAACATTTCCTGCTAATTGATTTCTGCCCAAAATTAAATTTTGTAAAATATTTTATATAATATTTATAATTTATATAATTTTGTATAATATTTATTAAAATTTGTTAATGAACTACTGCCCTCTTATCATATTTAAAAATCTAATAAAAAATTTTCGTATATCTTCATCCCTTTCCTAATATATCTTCATAAGAAATGTCTGAACTTCATATTTATAAACTTTTTTCCTACAGAATTTTAATGAAACAGTCTTGAAAACTCTTTTGCAATGAAACAGCGGATTTCTAACAAGCCCATGGCGTCCAACAGAAATCGTCCATGAATGGTTGTTCCTCTACCACATATCTATTTTTCTTTTGGAAGATAAAAAAGAATTAATAGCCAAAATATGAAAAATAGAACGTTCGATACATCTGCAAGGTATCTCACTGTTCATCCGATAACCTTGATCGTCATTTTGAAATCGTCCAACCTCTATTCCTGGACCCCAGGGAGTAGGGCGGACGTGAGCATTGAGCTCTGGCTTTCTGCTAAAAGAGGCCTCGCCGATCGAATTCCGAATTTCACAGACTCTCATAATTGATGATAAAGGTTTACAGTGCTCTGCCATAAATCATTCTTCCTTTTTAGAAGTCTGTAGATGGTTCTGAAAATTTAGAAGAACAGAATCTAATTTAGAATGTCCAGCTTCGTTACTGAGGGCTTCAAAGAAGTATCGCATGGGAAATTTTCTCCGCAGCTAGGAACTTAATTATTAATGTTATAAAAATGCCTTATTTGAAGCCGACGAGACCACAATAAATGATTGATTTATCCCAAAATTCGAATAAAGGAAACAGGTTTCTAAAAAATAAGTACAATAATAGAAAATGATAATTTTTGAACTTTGCAAATATGTTTATACATATATTAGAGATTTAAGATTTATTTCCAACATTTAAGAAATTAATAATCCGTAATTTAACAAAAAATAAATAATTCTTATAGATGAAATAAAAATAATTGCAATGAAAACTTATTAAATTAATGCATTCACGATAATAATAATAATTAATTAATAATAATGAGAATAATAAGACATTTAATAATAAGACTAAGTAATAATAATAATAAGAAGAAGAAATTTAATAATAAGAATAAGTAATTAAAGAGTATAATAAGAATAAATAATAGTAAGAATAGGTAAGAATAAGTATGTTTTGATAAACAGAGCTTTTAACTGTAACTGTAAATTAACTGTACAATTTACATCAAACTTTTTAAAATTTTTTAAATGAAAATTTTTTATAAATTTTTATTATATTATAATTACTAAATAAATTTTCAGTAATAAGATCTTTGAATAAAATAAAGACCTTAAAAATTATTCACTTACGGTTACTGAGGGCACAAGATACAGATACATGCAGCTAACGAAAATAATGAAAGAATAAATAATTTTTTTATGATTTTAAATTTAGTCATCAAATGAACTAGTTTAAATTCTAATTATAGGCGATATTTTAACATTGAAATAATAGAAAATTCATGAAACAAAAGAAACAAATTCGGATTATTGACATATTCGAATTAGAAACATTAAATTGTATTAAATTTTCATTTCATATTTTGCATTATAACAAAATTTCTAAAAATATTGTTATAATGCAAAATTTCGGGGGGGGGGGGATAGAATAAAATTTTAGACTTTAATTAGAATTTGTCATTCAGTGATATTGCGTTATAAAATAATATTGTTAGTTTAATTATTTACAGGACATATTAATAGAAAATGAGCAGAATTCTGATGATAAAGAACGTATACACATGTATTTACGGATTTACAATTCATAGGAAACACAAATTCTTTTAAAAATTTATTTTTCTAATTTGAGAGCTGACTTCATATGTTATTAATACCAGCTTACCAGTTCAATATTGCTTGTTTTTATAAATATGGAGATAAAATAAATGACCGATATAAACTAAAGTCGAATGATGATTTAATAAATATTTATAATATGGAATATTTGTGTAAGGCATGCACTAAATAATCAATAAATTCATCCCCATTTTGTATAGTAAGTCAATAAGAATCAAACATGATGAAATTGATATTAAGGACAGAATAAATGAGTCCTACGCATTTTGCATTAGACTATCTCAAAATTTACGCTGAAATAATAACCATAAAAAAGACCACGAGTCTTCGTTGGCGTATCATTAATTGCCGGTGTAAAATGAATATCGATGGCACACAGAGAACAATTCATAAACGCTTCTTTTATTTCTCCATTTAATCTGTGATTTAATTGCTCATTATGGTGAAGCTCCTGATGTATCGATACCACAAAAATGCATATCATTTTGCATCTAAGCGTAAACCTGGTTTTGTCCTACCCTCCCACCAGATAGATTCACAAGTGCATAACAGGAAGCCGCTTCGTAAATAAGCCGATTCTTGTTATCTCGGTTGGTCTGGCAATGGTGTGAAGTAGAGTTACCTCTACTCCGATAACGGAACTCACCTTCAATGGGAGGTATGGATTATTCTAGTTATAGATATGAGCTTAACTGCTGTCAACATTATCCATTAGGTTAAAACTCACAGTTTCCACCTATGTACTCGCGGTGCTGATCATTCAGATCAGGACTAGGTAACTCCACCGATAACTCAAAAGCGAAAGGATTTAGACAAATAAAATTTGGAGTGAGATTCTGTTAATTAAAATCGTTTCTTTTTAGTTTAGTTACATTAACGTTTTTTTAAACAACACTAAGACTATTTTGGGACGGACATGGCAATTTTGAACCACGGTCAGATGACGAGGACGACACCTGAGCTGGCAACCTCTTTTCCAAAATTTTACGCCACACCAGCGGGAGGACTTTTGGCCGCGGCGGATTTAATGTGCACCAGTCCCGCGCACACGCCAGTTCTTCGATGGAGTTGGATCTAAAACCTGACACCCTCCGGTTTTGAAACCGAGACCTTACCACCAGGCCACCACGGACAGTTGATAACTCAAAAGCCCAAGAATTTAGACAAATGAAATTTCGATTGAGATTCTGTTAACTAAAATTGTTTCTATCTCTATATCTATTAATAAATTAAATTCCGTGTGCCATTTTATCCAAAATTGCAGTTCTACATTAAATTTTAGCCACAAATGGCCGAAACAAAATGCGCCCAATCAACATGTCCTGTTTTCTTCACTGTTCTACAAAGCAAAGAACGTTCAAGCTTTGGACTTCGAAAATGAAAGTCTAGATACTATTGGAGCTCAAGGTGTTTTTAAGTTCCCCAGTTTTCACGGGAAGATGGAATAACACCTCCATTAAGAAGTATATGAGACAGTTCCGGGGAGACCACTTTCTCTAGCTACATTTGAAGTCAGATTTTAGAATTGTAGACTTTTTCGAGCGAAAAGGAATCTTCCATGAAACAATCAACAATTTGCAAAAGAAAGTAAGAGGTTTTTCTAGAGATCAAACTCAGCTCTAGATATTATTATTAAAAAATGCAGTATTTAATTATTTATAAAAAAATAATTTTACTGTCGTTTAAGGAAACCTAATATGTCTACATATCATCATAGAACAGATTTTTATCATTTCTTAAATCTTAGTTTCCTATTTCAGACACCATTAGAAATACTTATTCTCCGTTTCACAATAACATGCCTATTTTTAACGCTAACCTCTATTATGAGTCCGCAAACCATCTTATGATTATCGTAAGTCTCTATTGTGTTCAAGGAGTTCAGATGTTATCTGCAGATAATATTTCGAGTAGAAAAATGATACAGTTTTGCGGTCAATGCCGAGAAATAATGAAGTGTCAGGAGAATTGGCAAATAGAATGAAAAAAATTCTGTAAAAAAGTTGCCTCAAGCTTTTTTTATATCTTTTTGATAAAATGTAGAATAAGTCAAATTTATTTCCTTTTTTTTTCTTTTCTTTTTTTTCTTTTCATTATAGTCAGCATTGCAAGGAAATGCAGAAATTCGGATTAAAGTAAGAAAAATTCTAAATTTCTGCTACAATGAAGGGAAAAAAACTGTTGTAGAAAAGAATACTTTTTTTTATTATAAATTTTTACGTTTGGCTAAAAAAAATTTTTAAATAAATTTAGTGTATTTAATATCTCAATGCAAAGATAACGACAATAAGAATTGAATAATTAATAATATGAAAAAAAAATATTTTAAAATAGTTTTTTAATAAATGAAAGAAAAACTGTCTATCTTTTTAGCTTTCAATTTAGAAAAATTGTATAATTTTTGGGAGAATAACTATAAAAATATTTAATCAATATTCTATTAATAAATGAGTCAAGTATTAATGTAAGAAATTAGGGTAAATAAGTGTAACTTGGAACGAATTTTGCTGATGGTGTCCATTTTTTTAAATTCATAACGATGACATGAAAGGGAAAATAGGCTTAATTTATGTGAGTGCATGATCATGTGAGGGCAATACCATTTGGGATATTCTTAACAACACATGTCGTTCAGGATATTTGCAATAAAATATATTCCCAGCTCGCTAGGTCCTCAACAGTGGTCTTTACACCAGATTTTGAGCTGAATCATTTCGAAGGAAGACCATCTGTCCAGCTGTTCGAATATAAGTAAACACGATAATTACAAAACGAAGAGAGCTAGATAGATAAAATTTGGTGCACACATTTAACACCTATAGTGTAGATACTTATCAAATTTTGAGCCAAATCCTACGAGAGATGGACCGTCTGTCAGTCTGCACTTTCAGAAATATGTAAACTCAATAACTCTAAATCACAGGGACGTAAATATTTCAAATTTGGCACGGGTTTTTGTGACAACAAGTGTAATTTTGTGTCAAAATTTTCTTTCATTCGATTGGGAAAAACGCACCTAAAACAATACAGTTTTGTGTCAAATTTTTGCCTCAATCGAATGAGAAAAACATTTTTAAAACACAAAGTCAACCGTCAGATACTATTAAGAGCATGTCATGGATTAAACATTAGAAAACTTAGCAAGGATGACACTATAGATCCAATAAAAAGAATGAATTTTATTCCCCATCCACCGCTCATCCGAGAGCGGCCTGTTTTGGACAGCAAACACAGCAACTTTTTTTTTACCGGCTTAAGTTGCTGTGTCGACTGTCTAATATTTTTCCAAGTAAAAATATGATTCAGTAAGACTAATGGTTAGTTTAAATTGTAAATAAGTGGATTCCATCTTCATTTTTTTTGTGATCTATAAGTATTTAAAAAAGGTAGAGTATAACAACTTAATCAAACTGCATAAAAATACTTTTCTGAGAAAATCAGAAAAAATGAATGACATTTTCGAAAATGATTCTCTTTCGACAGTCCTCAAACAAACAAACTTTTAGAACAAAAATTTTTAGAAAATTGCCTAAACTTGATCTCCTCTCAAACCAAATACATCCGCTTTGTGTATGCGAGGTGGAATATATTTACATTTCATTCGAGAATGGCAGACGATAAATTCACTTCAAACGATCGGTTCGGGGTTTTTTTTCCACATAACAGATGCGAATACGACCGTGTCGTTTCATTTATATGAACGTTTTATGCAAAAGAATTCCAACATAAAAACTTGCCTTGTTTTGGTTACTCCGGGAAAAGGATTAAAATAATGCGAACCAATTCGAGTAAAAATTCTTAAGAAACAAGGATCTGGCAATAGTAAGAGAAATCGTCGATAAACAAAATGGAGAGTAGTTT
Organism: Argiope aurantia; assembly: GCA_026543865.1. NCBI lineage: Eukaryota > Metazoa > Arthropoda > Arachnida > Araneae > Araneidae > Argiope > Argiope aurantia. The sequence continues at coordinate 60,201 of JAPMOR010125482.1, forward strand.
CTTGAATAAAACAATAAAGATATAACTTACAAATATGATTTCAAGGTATAATGCATTTGATATATATGGAAGTTTTATTTGTTGTGTTTTGTTTTTCGTGATGCTTTGTTATGTCGGCGACGTCTTTTAACGTCATCTTACGTGATTTCTGCCAGCTACAACCGAAAGTTTATTTTATTTCTACCGGTCGGATATTATAATGAACAGCATTGCACAGATATGGGAAATAAAGGGTTTCCCCTAAAGAATAATCTCACCACTCTAAATGTAATAAATCGTATCTGACCTGAATGCGTTACGACGTAGATGACTGCGCGCTTTTTATTAATGTTATATTATAACGATTCGTTTCAAAAAAAATTTGAAAAAGCATCAGCTCGAAATTTTGTGAATCCATACGCAAAGCAATTCTTTTGCATACTAAAAACAAAGCAAAATTTTTCTTTACTAAACATCGGGACAATACTCTATGAGAAGTCATCCAAAACCCACGAGTTTTCTTTTTAATATTACATTAATATTTCAATATCTAGTCAAAGCCATCTTTAACATATCTTTAACACATGCTCGTACACATCGAAAATCAGACCGCGGCGGCCTGGTGGTAAGATATCGGCTTCGGAACCGCAAGGTTTCAGGGTCGAGACCCAGCTGTAACGAGGAAGCGTCCTGTAAGCGGGTCTGGTGCACGTTAAATCCCTCTGGGCAAAACGTTCTCCCCCTAGAATGGTGTCGAAGCTTGAAGAGGAGGGTGCCAGCGCATGTGTTGTCCCCGTCATCTGACCACGGCTCAAAATGACGAGGTCCATCCCAAAATAGCCCTAGTGTTGCTTTAAAACGGAACGTTAATATAGCTGAACCAAACCAATAATGAATATCGTCGCATTATTAAACTTTTAAATTTCATCAAACATAGGTGTTTACAACTTGATGCAAAAATTGCTTGATATTCAAAAAGCTCCCTAATGTTTATAGATTCGGAGTTCAATCAAAAAGAAGAACATTTCTTCTGTGAAAGATGCAACAATCTGATAAAAAAAAACCCTTCAAATACGTGAAATTAAAAAAAAAAGAAATGATTTAAATAATTAAAAGAAATAACGCTTCATTTTAAAGAAAATAGCATTTAGAGCTAATGCCTTTTTATAGGCATTTACAACTTTTATAACCATATTTATATTTATAATGACAAGGTAAAATGATTTCAGAATTCTGCCGTTCGATCCAATTTTTCTGTTTCACCAAATTCACGAATCGATCATTTCAAGTTCTCGAAAATTCAAAATTAAATGTCTTGAGATCAAAATGTTCCTACAAAAGATTAGATAATTTTCTTCTCTTACACTTTCTTCACAGTTAGCTTTTTTTTTTTTAATATTTTGATGTAAAGCGCCTTATTAATTTGGACAAAGGTAGGTCACTAATTTAAAAAAATAGTTTGTGCAGTTTTATTAGAGTTATTTTAATCATTTGGATTGCAAAATATGGAACAAGCGCATTTCTTGCTCACAATCAGAATGTTTTGTTCTTAATAGTCGTAATTCATGGGAACTGATGTTTGCTCTCTTTTTAATGTTACATTATTATAAATTTTTCGGGTCGATTTCACAAAGTAAGAACCGCTGTGAACAATAGATCGCTATGTAGGCTCATAAAAATCATTGGGTTCTTAGAAAAATGTCTAAAGAACGTTAAAAAGAAAAGAAAAAGATAACATTTCATCATTTATGGGGAATCTGACAGCATTCAACGTCTTTGTTCACCTGCAAGAACTAAAGCCATTTTTTCCCCCTACTCCAGCCGTACATTAAAAAACCACAACAATGTCAACAGATGATTCGTGCAATGATGAATAAGTTTTAGAAGTGATCATCATCTCATATTGCCGTTTTAATGGCATTCCAAAGCTTCGAAGCTGCTTGAAAAAAAAACATAGATTTTTTTTATGCATTTATCTAATACAAACAACAAAGAGCGTTTGTCATTTTTTATATCGCTTTTGAGCGCTTTCTTTATAGGTAGAAAAGTCTTAAGTATGTTTCACGATTATTTGGTGATCACACGATATATGGAAATATTAAAATATATTTCATACTCAATATATTCATACTCAATTTCTGAAGTACTGTTCTTTGCATTTCAGGAATATTTCGCTAATGTAAAAATTAAAATATGTTGCAGCTATTTTCAATTAACCATTTCTTTTTCTTTAATGTAAAAAGTGGGTAGAAAACTTTGCAAAATGTCAAGATGAGTTTAATATTTTGTAAATGTATGGATTTAAAATCTACTACAAGCATTAAGGATAAAAGTTTTCATTTTGCAAAAATAGAGAGATTAAAAAAAAAATCAAATTATATTTCTAGCAACCTCTTTTTTTCTCAACTTCTCTTCCTTTAGATCCTCATCCTCTGCAGCATTTGGGGTAAACTGAATAGCCCGCATCGTCTCTAACGGGAACTATTTTTGTGAATCCTAAATGCATCACTAACTTTCGGTACAACCTCATTCCATAGAAGGTAAGTCCCATCATTGGTATGGAGGTAGCCAAGATCATACCATTACTTTACCACCAAGGAAGGGAAAACCAATCATCATATCAGAAGTTTCTCATTCCCTTTGATGAGGTGCACACAGATTCTATACTCTGTTTCACCCTAAGTTGGCAGTATTGTAAAAGGTAGACAATGAGACGCTCCGCGTTGGGAAAGAGTTCCCCATCAATTCCAACTTTAAAATGCGCAGAAATTCATCAAATAATATCATAAATTACAGAAATCCTTTTTTTATCAGTATGTATTTAAAATTATTCTCAAGTTAGAAGTGCTTATCTGTTAAGTATTTTGTAAATAAAGCGAAGGAATAAAACTAAAAGATTGACATAATGAATTCCACTTTGGCTAGAACCGGTCTTCAAGGCCAAATATTTGGCGCGCTTTTCTTTTACGTCTCCGCCAACTCAGCTTCATTCAGTTCGCAACCGTTATAATCTTTCGTACTTTTTTATTCTCGCTTTTTTACCAGCTAATATTTTTGATACTATTAATCACATTAATAGTTATTAGTTTTGATTTTTGAATATTTATTCGATTCGTTATTTTTATTCACTTCTAAAATGTCTGAAAAAGTGAAAATGTTATCACCGATTACGCTGTGCACACCTTCAAGACGAGTGAAACCAACAAAAAGTGCAGCATGCAGAAACATATTAAACGTTTATTCTCGACACCGAGAAAACCCTCAAGATTCTATCAATCAAATCGTCGATAAAGTTTCGCACCTTACAGGTGTTTCGCACTGAATAGTTTTCCTTTTGAAAAAAGAAATAAAGGCATCCAGTCCTTTAAGTACCCCTGGAAAGAAATGGCTAGGTTCAGTAAGGTAAGCATTCAGGTCTTGTAAAACATGATGATTTCACATTATGCTGTATTTGAAGAAAAATCCATGCATATTTTCGTAGAAATGAGATCCCAACATTAGATAAAGTTTTAAAAGATGTGAACGATTATTCAGATATATTTTCGAAAAACATTAGCCGAACTACGCTTTACCAAATATTGAAAGATTTAGAGTTTTCTTTTGAGAAACGAAATGAAATAACATTAATGATTTATTAAAATAATGTATCAATAATATTGAAAAAATAATAAAAATAAGGAAACAATTAATTCTCCGATAAAGTGATAATATAATAAGGTAAATAAATATTTATTATTTGGCGAAAAATGTGCGAGATAAAGTTTCGCCAGCGATCTGTATTTCTAGTCACTTTGTACTTTAAAGTAACCCAGTTCCCCTGACAACGACTGTAATTCGGCATGCCTAGAATATACACTACTACCAAGTTAGGGTGAAACAGAGTATAATAACAATAACCATAAGCGACCACTGCGACCCACCAGTAAGGCACACAAATAAATCTGTGACCGGACCCCTGCATCCGAAACACTGGCGGAAACTATGGTTGAGGGGCCATTAACGACCACGATACAACCCTAACGGTGGGACGCACGTCCCGTCATCGGTAGGAGGTAGCCGGCCCCCACCATTTCTGTAACTGCCATGCAGGAAGCTTCTCATCCTCATTTCTAAAGTGCCCCCTGGTGGGAACCCAGTTTCAAATAAGAAATCCGTATGGCAAATGAAAGGGGCATTTATCTATCTGATTTTTTTTTTCTGTCTGAAGCTAAAATTATTTGTTGCTAGCCTTGAAATCATTTCTTTCTTTATTTATTTATTGTTAATTTTCTTTTATATAAATATACCAAAAGAAAATATTACAATTACTAACAGATACCACTCGAAATTTTGATGCATTTTCTCGCTTTTTCTTCCACCTCCTCTGCCTGCCGGAAAAATTATTTACTGAATTGTACCGACCGGCCCTTGTATATTTAAACATCAAAGCTCAAAAAAGCAGCAAACTGGATGAATAAAAGTTGGTATATGATCTTTACCTAACAACAATTATCAATTGTAATAGTAATTGTTTATCAGTCATGTATTATCAATAATAATAGTATTAATTGTACACACACACACACACACACACACACACACACACACACACACATATATATATGTGTGTGTGTGTGTGTGTGTGTGTGTGTGTAATTAAGAGTTATATTTATCCCTTTACGGCTTTACAGTTACACACTGCAAAATCAACAATGACAAATGTCATTTTAAATTGTTTTTTTTTTCACCAGATTTTTTTAAATGCCATTCTGAAAGATAAAGTTATTTTTGATCACTGATTCCAGCAGAGCCCTCTTGTGGAAGCATACAGGAAACTCCAAAAAATAGCGCTGTCTTATTAATCAGTTATATTGTTTTTATAAAGTACATATAATCAATGAATGACACTTAGTCATTAAAAGTGATTTCAGAATCTTCTGTCATGGAGTAAAAAAAAAAAAAAAAAAAAATTGGGAAGAGGCATATAACAACAATCTGTAATCTTCTCACCAGACTGAATGAAAAGAAAATGTTAAAATATTATTCAATTTCTTTTTATTCAAAAAAAGCGATTGAAAAATATGATTTGCCTTACTGATCAGTTATCTTAAATGAAATTCCAATTGATATTCCAATTCCACATTGAATCTTCTATTTATTTCATTAGACTTAGCTGCAGCAGAAAGAAGAAAAGGCTGAAACAGTATCAGAAAATATCAATTATTCCTCGGATACTTTCACTGGCCAACACCCGTTGCATGTATAGGATTACATCATCTGCGCATGCATAATTTCAATCAGAAAATGTCAATATTCATGAATCACGTTTTCCTGAGAGGAATGCCTCCAAGTCAAGTACCGCCATCTGACCCGTGCCTGCCCCGATCTGACCCCGAAAGAGGCGTTGTCCGAAATCGGCAACATTCTATTCAAGAACTGGAACATTTTGGTCAATCCCACAAGTTCATGGTGGTTGACTATTGAGTCAATATGGATTCCTAGTTGCCCAACAGGACAGTTGGCCCATTTCGTGGCAAGGCTTTCTCTCAGAGGCCGACCCTGAATTCTTGTGTCACTGAGGACGAAACCCTGGCACGCTGATGTGCTGACCAAAATAAAAATGATGCAAGTCAGCCATTTAATTGATTGTGAAGGGCGTGAAATGCGGTTCGTTACGTAAGAGGATGATGGATATGAGAATCTGAAGTGTTCACTGATATTCATACCTTTAAAAGTGCGCATCTTCAGCACACAAACTATTTTCGATTCCTTGCACACAAAATAATCAAAGGGAAATCTTTAGAAATGTATTGGAATTCTCAAAATTTTAATTAATTTCCACCTTTAGACTTCTACCAGTTCAAAAACACTATTTATGGAATTAAGTCTATCTATCTGTAAATCGCGGACTTCTTAAAGAACTTTCCAAGAAAAATTGAACCATGTTCGTATCCGACTTCAAAGAAAATCATGAAACATCAAGCAACTATCGTTTCATTGATAAATCCTACATACTTGTCGTAGTTTTTGAATATTGTCACGTAGAACTATAGTATAGAACTCAATGACTCACGCAAGAAGTAGAGCTAAGCCAATTTATTACCAGAACTCAGAATTGAGAATACAGTGACTGACAAATCTTCTCTTTTATACAAGCAGAGAAAGTTTCAGAATACTCTTCTGGAGACAGTAAGAAAAGTCCCGAAAACTTGTCTGGTGTAAAGAAATGTTCAGTATCTTCTGGAACATGAAATAAATGAAAACATAAAAGCAAGGAATGAAGTATTTACATATACTGTGAATCGCATTGTCTCTAGCGGGATTCGAACCCAGGTCTCTTGAGATTCAGCCATGGAGATTTGACTGTCTCTCTTCAATGCGGCAATATTAGTTACGAACACAGTAGGAAGATAGAATTCATATCCATTTTCCCTCGAAATATATATATATATATATATATATATATATATATATATATATATATA
>JAPMOR010125482.1:66653-113355 GCA_026543865.1 Argiope aurantia
ATATATATATATATATATATATATATATATATATATATATATATATAAACCCAAGAAACATATACTCTTACATAAAGGCGAATGCTTTGGTAGGCACATTGTGTCTTGTAAAATAACGCTAAATATTAACCTTTACATAAGTATTACAGTTGTCAGATGAACTTAAATTCAAAACCATTCGTCCTCCGAGTAAAGACAATTGATACTTTGGCCCCTTGCGTAGGAATACTGTTCAATCAATCCCCAGAGATTCGGTTATTCAAACTTCCTATCTACTTTCAACTTGGGTTGCCAACTTATCAAAGCTTTTTAAATAAGGTTTTCTAATATTTCACTCATTATTTCGATATGCTTGATTTAGTTTAAATCGCCATTTTATAATATTTTGACCGCTTTTGTGAATTAAAGTAATTTTATAAAAATACTGATTTCTCCCTCATTTTCTTATGACCTGTTTAATTTTTGTTGTATACCAAATTTTGTTGTTGAAATATTCAAAGTAGCATCAACAAACAAATCTAGAAATTTTATTTAATAAGTAGGCAATTTAAGGAAACAATTCTCGTAAGGGAAGACGAAGAAAATACCAGCATTTATAAATAAGCATTATCTTATCCACAGCTCGAAATTCAGTCACGTTAAATAGGAGAACAGCGCAGAAAGAAAATTGAAAGCGTGGTGCCACGAATTTTAATGAATGGTTTTTCTACCAAGAATTAAACGGAGCGTTGCAAAAACAGAACACTAACTCAATAGTTTTCACCATGAATTCGCCCATAGTAATTTTCAAAAAAATAAGGGGGAAAAAAACCTCAGTGTTTTTATTATGTAACATTCGTATATGGGTCAATTGTTAATGAATTTTCTCAAATAATATGACCGTAACCTTTCTCAGAAAGAATTAAGATTTAGAAAGTAAAATAAAAAAACAAGAGGGATATAAAATGCCATTTATATTAATAAGTGAACATTTATTTGTTGAAGCGCAATAACAGCTTTATTATATGCTTTAATTCAGTATCATAAATCTAAATGCCAGTTTAAATTGATTTTCTATAAAATCATCTCCGAGCACTATGTTGATAAGGGCAAATGTCGACAAAATTAATAAAATCTGAAATGCTTTCAAGTCGATGGTGGATCACGGTAACTTGCAAGAAATTGAAAATTCATGAAACCAGTCGGGATTTTCAAACCTCAGCATTCTTGTATATTAAAGAATATGGCATATTTTGTTCATTTTTTTGTTATAAGAGCTTATATCGTGAATTGCAGAAAAAAAAAGGTAACAACCTTAAGCATGGAAACCGAGTGTACGTCGTTTTTATGAAGTGATGTCACCTTCATATTGCTATTAATTTATCGTTTGGTTTCTTACTTTTAATTAATTAAAACTTTCAAACAGCACAACCGATTTATAGTTTGGTTGCTCACTTTTAGTTATTTAATCTCGTACCACAAATAATCACAAAAATATCGTTTTGTGTTTTCGAACATTTTATTTTATATTTTAACTATCGCACTCTTGTAATACGCAACTTACGTTCTATTTTCACGACTTTCTGCATATTTTTGTAATCCCACTTTTACAACTTTAACCGCACTCTAACTAATTGTAAGTATTTCTGAAAGAATACGTAAATATGTAGTAAGTATTAAAATGTAATTTAAAATTCAAGTTGTAGCGAATTTGTGATCGAATTACTTTATAATACTTATTTGTTACTTTCATCTACTGCAATGCAGCATTATCGACATCGAGTTTAATTTCCGCAGCTCTTCCTTTAGAATGATTAGATCCAAATTTCTATTCATATTTTCATATTGAAGACAAAAACTGCAATATATATTCATTTAGCTATTTGCGTTTCCAAGTTATTAGATTTAATTACGCTATAACAAACATACAGATGAACAGTCAGTTTCAGAGACAATTTAGATACAAAAATTTCATACTGATCTTTGGTCATAAAATAATGTTCCTAGTTTCAGATATCTAGCTCACTGCATTACAGACTTCATATAGAAGGATTTCGTTTAAAATTTGATACAAATATACAATTTTTGTGTCGAGGTCATATACCAAATTTCATTCATTTAATCATCACATATGAACAGATAGAAACATGGACTAATTTAATTCAAAATTAGATGAAAATAAGGAATTTTGTTGTGATAATTATAAAGTAAAAATTATTTTTTCCATCTTGTTTCATGAACTCGCATAGGCACAAATAGACAGGTGGACGGAAAGAAATTTTTTGATAAATTTAAAGCAAAATACGAAACAAATCTAAAAATTTAACATTGAAACTACAAGCCACATCTCACTTATGTAGCTAGTTCGTTTTTAATTTTTTATTATTTCGCCGATAAATATACAAGCAGATTTCTTACAAGCATTTCACAAAATGAGTATCGTTCTATAATTTAATAAAAATCAACAATTTCAATACAAAAACTATACACTTAATTTTATTTTCTAGCTTGTTCTATTGATTATAAACAGTTATCATGACGAAAATGTCTTCTTTTTTTTTCTTTCAGACTCAAGGATGTGTAAAAATACGGAGATACATCTTATGCACAGATGGTCAGACAATCAGACATTATTAGCTATTGCAATATGTTTTGTGCATGAGAAATACATACTTATGTATTTAAAATAATCAAGAATACTAATTTCCCGACCCCAACCACTGGTCAGATTTCGCCAATTTTTGCTCCATATGAATGCTTATGATCTTCAGACAAATCATCATTTCTCACCTGTATCCAACTCCACTTAAGTTTCGAGAGAGATCACAAAGTAAAATTTTTGCAGAGTTTCCAGCAGGACAACAGGACAGACTTCGTCAATTTGCAGAGGTTGCTAACGAACCAAACAGCTTCATGTTATTAAAGCTTTGCTTAACGTAATATTTTCTTTTTGTACGATACGGTGCAATTCATAGAAGTTGGTTAGCATAGCTAGTATAAAGTATTATTATTAATAAGACCAATTGGTTGCTGGAGGTGGCTAATAAATAAAATAAATTAATTTTAAGTCACTTACTGCAACTGAAATATTAAGATTTGAGTGACAATAATATCGATAATAGAATAACTTTCCACAAAATAAAGCCTCTTTGAGCACTTTTTATTAAAAGGAAAGCTGTGAAAATTTTATTTCCTTAACGAATGCAAGTTTCTGAAGAGAAAACGATTTTTTGGACCCAAATGAGGAATTGAGAATTAGTCTCTAATCTACTCATTTCGAGGTGCTGCATTCTAAATGAACTATTGTCCGTGGATTCTTCAATTTCAAATAACAAAGCAAACACACAGAAAAATTATTAACAGTATTGAAACCGGAAGTCATAAAATGGCTATTGCTTTCGAATTGCATAACTGTAAGCATTTCTTACATTTCCGTTTTTAACTCGATTTATTTAAATTTTATGTTTGGGTTTCCTTTAACAGATACTCCATTTTAAGAAAAAAATACATAGATTTATTTTAAAAAAATAATTGTATTTTTATTTAAAAATTGTGAATCGAATTTCGAATACAGAAAATCATTGAAACGTGCTTTTATTAATAACAGTGATTCGTTTATTAAATTCAACAGCATGATTATTCCATCAAAATTACTTCCATTTGAAGGGAAACAAAAAATTTTAAAAAAGGACTAATTATATCTTTTTATTCTACCTTAATGGCCAAAACTTCAAAAAAAAATATTTTAAAAAATCACTAATGCGTAATTTTGATGATAATAATAATGAGTCTTTTGTTCAATTCAATTGCATAATTATTCCTCGACAAAGCACTTCCTCTAGGAAAAGACAAAAAATTGATGCAATTTTGAAAACAATATTTCAAAAAATCACGGAGGCATTTTTTAAAAGAACTTATAATGCTCCAGTGGTTTACAGATTAAATTTGAAACAATGCGTGTATGAAAAATTTACTTTTATTTGGATTATATAAAAATTAATAATAAATACCAAGTTAAAAGGGAAAAATAGAATCAAAATTAAACCAAATAAAATAAGAATCCGGTGGCCTGCAGACTTTCTCAAGGGCAGGGATGCAAAATAAGGGATCTTTTTTTTTTCTGTGAGAAATCTAACTTTAGTCCAACAATAGTGCTTTTTCTACTTTTTTTACGGCTTTAGTTCAAAATTTGATATGAACAACAATTTTAATTTAGCATCAAACTTTATTTAACTGTTTAGGTTTTAGTGTATATTCTGTTCGCTTGTATTCTTATAGACAGACAAGCTTCCTGTGCATGGATTTTGTTCCAAATTTGATAGAAAGTTTGAACAAAAGTGTACGCCAAAATACAATTAGATACATACCAAATCCTATCAGTCTAACTCAAAGCGCATTTTAGCTATCGTCTTCTTATACAAATAGATAAATTCGACAATGTGTTTTTCGAATTCTGAAAGAGCTGATTATTCAAAATCTCGAGATCGGACTCTTTGATGACTACAGTACTTCTTCTCTGTCAACGCATACGAATAAATAAGATTTAATGAGGCATTCTGTAACAGGTTGATTCATGTTTTCAATTCAATGGCATGAAAATTTACACTTTTTAATTGGGTATTTAAATACGGAATCTCTCAAGAAATTCGATTCTCTGGAGTGGAACACTGCATGCATCAACAGGTATTTTCCTGTTCGGAAATCACTTCCTCCCCCGCAAGGTGTGGTGCTCTCGTCGGCAATGTGCACAACACACCACTAATTCGGTTGCCAGACTGTGAACAAACATTCATTAGGTAAAAACTTCCGCAAAGTACATTCATTATCTCATCTCTTTACATCTCGATCAAACACACTGTTAATTCTTTAAAAAAAGAAAAGTACGTTGACGTGTTTCACGCACGAACAAATGTTAAAGACGTTAGCGTGATGTTTCAAACACACGAAAAGCATTTCTTGGCCATGTAGGAAAATGTTAAGAGTCAGTTTTTGTATTTATGATGTGTGGGAATAAAAATGTATTAATTTATTTGCCTTTATTTACTTTTTCAAATAAGAAATAATGAAAAAAATTTACAAATACAAAAAAAAAATTGACTTCGAAATTTTGATTATTTTTTCATGATTTAGGCTTCATTCTATTTAAAAAATTTAATTTTGGAATCAATGTTTGTTGTTTCATGTGTTTGTTATTGAATATGATAATTCAAAAATCCAAGAAGATAAAATATGATACTTCTTCTTTACGAATCTTCCGCACGAAAGGTGACAAATTTAAATCTTACGTTAATTTTGGAATACCCTTTATTAAGAAGAATTCAAACGTGTACCACACTGTGCTGCAAAAACACTGCAAATGACGAATCATTTGACTCAAACCTCTGGTTTAATATTTGACGTATCATCCAAAGCCGGTATAAGACATTGAAATAACTATTAATTCCAACCTACTAACGCTTTTCATAACCGCAAAAGCAGTCAATTCTACCCCCAATCAGCTCGCAAGGGATCTTAACTTATCACGGCGCAGAAATAATGTCTAATTATTCCAAATATAGTAAGCAGATGAAAATTGAGTAAGACATAATTGTCGATCAGGTCAGCTCGACGAATCGGGTATTCCCCGTCTGCCCTTTAGCCAAGTGACCGACATGCGGCTGCCAATAGAACCAGATGACGGCAGGATCTACTTTCGAACACAAGAACAACATTTAGTGTTTGTAAGACAAGATTAAAAAGAAAATTCGATCAAACGCCCTTTCTCTGATATTTATCGATCAGTCAAATCGGTTTCGATACAAATTGAATCAAGTGTTAATTAATGGATTGTAAAGAAGAAATCGATCATTCATTGAATTGAAACAAGCACCTTTTATAAGATAATATACAAAAAAAAAGATGGCTTATAGGAGTAGTAATTTAATTCTCAATTTTTCTATGGCTTTGAACTATTGTGATTCTAAATGCAATTATATATTACTACTCATGTATATCTGTTTTTAATTTTCCTCAGCCACCTCTGGAGAACAATTATTAAGCCAGGAATATTGATTGTATTTAATTTTAATTAAATCTCATTCGAAAATTGATTATCATAATTTCTTTAAAAAAATGTTTTTTTAAGTATCAAATTGTCACAGACATTAAAAATGTGTAATTTCAATAGCCTTGCACCTGTTCTATTTATTGTGCTATTGAACCTCCCTGATGGAATCGAATTACGACATCATAGTGCCATTACAAAATACAATTATCCGAATAATCTATCTGCCAATTAAATGTTGTCATTCATACACTGGTGTGCAAAACTTAAGCAACAGGTACGGTGTTTGCCATAACTTCACGAGAAATCATCTGAGAGACATGAAATTCAGAAATGAGATACAGCATTTTGTTCTGAAAGAATGATGAAAGCATAGTTGCGCAGAAATTAATACAATGCATACCGTATGGAATCAAACAAAAAAAAGCTTTATTGAACTCATAGTATCGTTACATATGATTGTCTGTCCAAGAGGAAGAGCAGCAAGCAGATGTTCCTTAGTATGGGATATGCCCTCCCCTTACTGCAATGGTTGCTTCGCACCGTCTCCCCATACTCAGCACCAGATTGTCTAACAGTTCTTGAGGTAAGAGAGCCCATTCCTCAATCAGCATCTGTTTAAGTTGTCGGGTGTTTCCAGGAGGATGTAATCGTGCCGCAAGACGTCTCCCCAAAACATCCCACACATGTTCTATCGGATTTAAATCAGGGGAGCATGCCGGCCAATCCATTCGAGTGATATCTTCACTTTCCAGGAGCTCCTCAACAGCATGAGTCCTGTGTGACCGTGCATTGTCATCCATAAAAACGAAGTCTGATCCAATGGCACCTCGGAACAGACGCACATGGGGAAGGATCACCTCCTGACAATAGCGATCTCCAGTTACAGAACCTCTGTCGAAAATGTGGAACTCAGTTCGTCCGTTCATCATGATGCCTCCCCAGACGACAACTCCAGGACCACCGAATCTGGTGCTGAGTATGGGGAGACGGTGCGAAGCAACCATTGCAGTAAGGGGAGGGCATATCCCATACTAAGAAACATCTGCTTGCCGTTCTTCCTCTTGGACAGACAATCATGTGTAACGATACTATGAGTTCAATAAAGCCTTTGTTTTTGTTTGATTCCATTCTGTATGCATTGTATTAATTTCTGCGCAACTATGCTTTCGTCATTCTTTCAGAACAAAATGCTGTATCTCATTTCTGAATTTCATGTCTCTCAGATGATTTCTCGTGAAGTTATGGCAAAAAACATACCTGTTGCTTAAGTTTTGCACACCAGTGTAGTATTGTCACATCATCATCTTATTCCACATGTAAAATGCGCGGGTAATTATGTGAAACCTTGCTTCCTTAGTAATGACCCTATATAATATTCGAAGAAATAATGAAAATAATTTGTATTTCATTTCAACAATAAAATTCAATGTTGAAAATGTAAAAATTTATATTTAAAATTTTATCATAATTCAGGTTATAGCTTTTGCTTCCCATGGGTGCACATACACATGTATGGGCTTCCCGAATCGTCCCATGCCCAAAACAATTGAAGAACTCAAAGTACCCATTTTTAATGCGCTTGCTTCGGTGATTGCAGACATGCTTCAGAATGTATGGCTTGAAATGGACTACTGCCTGGATATTGCCCGTGTGACCAAGGAAATCCACACAGAACATCTATGACGTATGTATAGAAAGTTTTGAAATTCCACCTACATTATCGATCAATTCTTTTTCATTAAATAGTTATAGCCGTTTCTTGTAACGTGTCATCGTTACATTCATTTTGAATTACCCTGTACATTAGCTAATGTGATGCAGAGACATTAAAATTAAACCAAAATTCTGAATGATTTCTTTTGTCGTCAAAACTATAATTCTGCTTATGGTTATCATTTCAAAAATCACTTATACTCATTCATTGATTTTTTCATTTCTGAAACAAACAAAAAACGGTATGTCTTTTTAAGTTTCAGTATTTCAGACGACATTGTAGTTTAATTCGCTGTAACCATGGATGTCGAAACAATGGTTAGAATTAAATTCTCTATAAAATCTTTACTTTTAAGTCTCTGAATTCTAACGCCTCCTAAATTGATATACAAATCTTCGGTAAAAGAAAAATAAAATCTACCTTTAATTTCTGATTCTATAATGCATTTTTTCTTGGTATTGTAAATATTAAATTCAAAACTACCCTTCAATGTCAAAGTATAGAAGGTTCGTGCAAATAGTGCTATCTGAAAGATGCAGAATATCCTCTGACATTTTTCAAACAATTCTGAATGAAATTTATCTTAGAATTCTGGGAATGAAGGATGTTGGAACATGAAAAAAGTGCAGCAAATCAGTTGGCTAGAGTTGACAACATAATCCGACTGAGATTATTTTAATCTACCCTTGATATGGTTGGGAAAGAAAAAACGTCATATTCCTATTTGCAGAAGATTTATAAATAAAGCTTAAGGACAACAGCTGCTCCTATTTTGAAACATGAGAGCTTTATATCAAGACTGGTTCATCTGCACAATGCATTCTGGCCAAAAGTGACATATTTATTTTCATATATATTGTTAGAATGATCTCTAAGGATCAACGGTTGAAAACCTGCGAATTTTTTGGTCTTTCAAAGTAGGAGAAAAACCTTAGACATCTTTTATTATGCTTGTTTAACTAAAAGATCAGAAAGGCGAATTTAATATAGAAAATTATATTTACATACCCGAAAGAAATCTACGAATATATAACTACTTAATTCGTTCTTCTATATTTTAGAAACGCAAATAAGATAAATAAAAGCAAAATTAGAAATCACTATCTATACTAATAATAAGTGTGTGCGTACGTTCGTTTGCATATGTGTGTGTGCGCGCTTGAATATGTGTGTGTTTTTTAGCTGTAAAGGAAATTAAAATTCTAATTAATTAAAAATTAAGTAAGATTTGGCTTTTTCACAAGTGCTATAGTGCGAACTGAGTACCAAATATCAAAATACTATCGCGCAAACTGACTTTTATACCATTTTAAAATAAAATGATTTTTTTTCTTGGATTTTGATATATTTTAAAAACATTTATTGAAATTTTAAATGGATTATCCATACACTTAAGCTTTAATGATACTATGATATCATGGAACTCGACACCATTAGGAAGGTTCATTCCTACAAAAATCAAAACCAGTGTAAAATAACAAGACTTGATGCCTATTACAATCTGGAACTGAAAAAATAATTTGTAGAGGATACCGTGAATTTCAAGTTATGTATACTAAAGTTAACTGAAATTAAACGCAGCTAGTATTCCTGATGTTGGCGAATCAACCAATATATTTCGCCAGGATCGTCAAAGACAGTTTATATTTTTAAAAAGCAACTGCGATTCCGTTGCAGTCACATGTTCCGCCGAAATACAATAATACAAATACATTAATACAAAATCTCTAATAGAAGAAATAATCTCCATCGAACTGAATCGATCGATTTAAATAATCTACAATTAACGGAACTTCGTATTTCATCTTATATCCCTGTGCTCTATGACGTCATGTATTGTTCATTAATAAAATGCGCAAAAGTTTTAAAAATAAAACTGGCTTTCAGCGAATAAATTGCACCATGAATTTACTCCAGTTGAATTTGAAATCTTCTCTCCTTTAGAAAATGTGACAAATTGTTACAAAAGGTGGCTTGGTTGCTCATTTTGTTGGTGGAATTATTCTTTTAAATTGTTAAAAAAATGCACAACTTGAAGCTACCCCATACAGATGAATCATTGCACAAAATACTATTCTACCTTGCAAGTATTGGACAGAAAATCAACAGAGGCGAATTCTGGTTTCAGCGTTTTAAATAACTATGTAAGCTGTTTTTAACATCAATATCACCTGACTAATAAATATTATCACATTTATTTAAATTGGCGTAACACAATCCCAAAGAATGTCAAATTTGATAACAGATTTCCGAAATATTTTTCATTTACAGTCATTAGAATAAGAAGGAGAATACAGATATAGTATATCTAAGAATATGATTTCAATCATTTCAAATTTAATAAATTTAACTATTTCTATATACGTTTTCTATCATTTAAATAAATCGGATAGTTCACATAAAGTGCATTTTAGTGTAATATCATGGAATTTCATTGAAATATTCTAGAAATTTCCCCATGTTTTTTCCTTAAATGATTTTATCATTTCTCTTATTTATCTTTTTAACTGTGACTTTATTTCTTCGATTATCTAATAAAAAATGAGAATCAGCAAGAGCAATTGAATATTATATCAACATAACATCGTCATTTGTCCTCCTGCAAATAAAATTAAATAATTTATGCGCTTTTTGTGATTGGCGATAAAATTATATTAATTTATTGTATTTTTTTACGCAAATTTCAAAAACTACCTTTGGATAGACTAAAGACACATTTTCCAGTTGTGTATTTATTGGACATGTTGCCAACACAATCTAATAAACATGGGAATTAGAACACATCCTCATAAAACGTGAGTAATAGAGGGGAAAGCAGAAAATCAAAATGGCGATATTTAATGGAACCACAATGCGGAACATGATTTGTTCTCGCAGTCAAACATGAATATTCGTGCCTTATATACAGAGAACAGAAATTTACGGGAGAACATTAGAAAGCAATAAATGTCCTTTAAAAGGAATAAGAAATCACATCTATCTATTGTTCCATGAGCATATTTTGAAATGGAAAGAAACGAAAGCAAAACACCAAACGACTTTTTGCTATAGTTTTAATTTCATCTACATTTTCTCAAAACAGTAATGTTTGGATAACTTCCATGTATTTTCTAAGGAATTTTTTTAAGATGTTATTTAATTTTCTTTGAAATTAACGATATTAAGAGTTAGACAATGTTTTCTTTTAACAGCATAAGAACGATGGATAAGTGGTGTGTAATTTTTACCACACTTTAAAAATCAAATGAAATCTTTTTACTCTATATATATTTTGGAACTTTTCAGTAGCTCTGAATCGTATATTTCAAGAAGATTTAAATTTGTATGATATTTAAAATAGTTATTAATACGTAAATATATGCAATAGACTGATGTAGAATTTTCAATTTCAATTCTGTTACTGGAAATTGTATCTTTAGAAATGTAACTTTATAATAACTTATTTTTCATAATTAGTACCTATTAATAGATTCTCTAAAAAAAGCATAGAAAGTCTTGTTCTTTGACTACTTGATTTGAAATCAACTTCGAAAATTACTACAAGTATTTTTCCGAAAAGGCGCAAGAAAGAAGTAGCTCTCAGAAGAAAAGAGATTAACAAAACAAAAAAAAGTCCTTTACAATATCACTGCTTTCTAATCAAGCCATAAATTCATAATGATTTTCTAAACTAATCACTAAAAAATTCTACAAATTCTGTTTATCCATTATATTATCATACAAATTTATTCCTTATATTACTAATATAAGGAATAAATTCCTTATATTTCTATTTACAATTTTAAATAGAAATCAAACGTTATGAGCATTTTATATGCTGACTTCCAAGTATAACCAACAAATAATAATAATAATATGCAATTTGACAAAAATATATGTGGAAAATTCTGATACAAAAATATTACTATTTTCCTCAGAGTTTAAGATAAAAAAAATAGAAATAATATCATGCAAAACTAAAGACGAAAAAGTTTTTTCAAACTTATTTACAGTAGATATTCCTGATTATAATTAATACAAAAATTATATTGTTTGCCAACGGATTCTAAAACCCTCCCCGCTTTTGCGCATGCCTTAGGATGAGTTTAATTCTATAACATAGGGTAGAGAGGAAAGAGAAGATGTTTACATTTAACAATCAAGTAAATTCCAGAAATACGCCCATGCTTCCGCGTCTCACCCCTTAGAGTGATAGAATCATCGAAAAGTGGTCGCTTCAGGATACTGAAACGAACAGTAATCTTGATCGAAAATATGCTATTTTTATTCATATTAATGCTTTCCAAGCAAAATGCTCTTAATTTTTCTTAATTAATGTCCAAACGAAATTAATAATTCTTTTCTACAAAAAATGCTTAAAAATTAATTGTGTTTTCAACTTTGATATTCAGTAATTGAAAATAATACATTTTTTGAAATTTTCCGAATTATACGAATTCGTTTTTTTGCAATTTAAAATCATATTAATTAATTCGTTCTATTTATACTTTTCAAAATTGCCACGATGACATGAACAATATACTTGTGTAATCTATTAAATCGTGACAACGATGATTTTCAATATGAATTAACAGATCATTTACATCTTTCATCTTGTCTAAATTCTATAAGTAGCAATGCTCGAAGTGGAATGGCATATGTTTATCGAATAAAAAGGATTTAGAAGAAAACTATTAATAACTTTTCTTTAATTTTGCCTTAGTCATAATAACATGCTCGATTTCGATAAATTGTTTGGAATGGTATTAAGAAATTATGTTTTCAGCCTACGACTGATTTAAAAAAATGAAAATCTAAAAAAATATATATCAGTATGTTAAATAAACTAAAACATGCACTGGAACCTGTTTTGGAAAAAGGCATTATTTCAAAATATTCATTTTAATATATATTCTTGTATAAGATTAGAATGTGCGAACATATTTTTATTAGAGTTTTACTTGTTAAAAAAGAAAGCCAGGTAGCTTACAGCAAAAGCGCCAACAGTTGACTACCGAAGAAACGGATAGTTTTCATAAATGATTAAAAATGAAAACCAAGTTACTGAAATTGGTAACTACTTTATTTTAACTAAGACTTTTAATTAAAATAAAATCTATTTTACTTTAATGAAGGGAGCGAACATTACGTACACTAAAAACCTATTGGCATATTTTCAACCTATTCCAAAGAATCTATTTTTACAAAGAATTGAAAAAAGAAATTGCTTGCCATATATTAATTATTGTATTATAACTAGTTTACCGAGCTAAGAATTGGTTTAATTTTACGCATTAAATTACATAATTTACTGCATAATGTGCAATTTGCATTAGTCAACCTGAAACATATAAAACGGTCATAAAATTGAAGTCAAAATTGCATAAGTGCGTTCAGTTGTAAACAAACTTAATAACATTGTTTTGGCAGATAATCTAGCAGTAAATATTGGCAAGTTCAGAAAAAAAATTCAATCTATCCGAAAGCCTAACCGAAACATCTTAGCCGTTGTCATCCACCTGTTAACGAGGCGTGAGAAAGCCGCAGAGAAAGGTGAATGGAATAGAAAATGCACATTGACCTACACCCAAAATAAAAACACCCGCTGCTCGAGTAAACTTGTTGACTGAAAGAAAAAGCTCCGGACAGGTCATTCAACTCGGCGTGGAAGCTAAATCGGTAAGAAAATAACGGCCTACTTTTTGGGAGGAATTGCAAAAAAGGCGATTTTGCGATTGTGGCTCGTTAATACGGCTCGATAGCATACTTCCACTTCTTTGACGCCTACGGGGTGCTTGTTTCTAAATAGATGCTATAATAAGACTTAATCTCTCGCTTCATTCTATAACACTAAAATAATCTCTGAAAAATAAATTTTTTAAAGTTCTTTGCATTCAGTGTAATACAATTTCATGAAAAAAAAAATCAACAAGCATACAATCCTTCGTTCTTTGACTCTGTTAATAGAAATAAATAATGGAAAATAGTCTTTCCTTTAATATCTATCAAATACTTTTTTTTGTGTATTTTGTATAATAATAGCATAGAACAAATACTTTTTAATGCGCTTAAAATGCTCTGAAATTGTGTATCAGTAGAAAATGCATTTTTTTTTTCAGCTGCATTACTATGCCATTAAGTATAAAAAGATTAACAAAATTTTTATGAAGGGTTTACTTTACATTCATTTAAATTTAAACGAGTAAATTAAACTAATAAACCAAAACTACTAAAAATTTTTATAACAATGTAATAATAAGAATAAATATTTTCAAAATAGTTAAGAAAATAATTTTCAATTTCTTTAAATCTAAAAGAATACAATAAACAACAATTCCAAACATTTTTAAGTTTATTGCAAAGCTAATGAGAATTTAAAAGATGGTCCTCAGTTTATCAACTGTCAGGTAATTTTCAACTGTTTTTGACTGTAATGATTTGATATATTAAATAAATTATAGTAAACTGTATATTCGTAAGAAAATTGTATTATTATATTATATTATATTTAAAATATACTACACATGATATATTAAATATATAATAAATTTATAATTATTTGAAATATTTTAGCTCTGTAGTATTACGTTATACAATTATTTTGCGATGAAATTGAACTATAATAATCAAGAAAATATAATCTTCTTTATAAACAATCTCTCTAGAAGGATAATTTAATTGCTGTTTTTCAAAGGCCTAAAAGAGTTTAGGATTACCTCAAGTCCCTTTAATTCAAATATTTAGTCACTTTTTCTGATATATAAAACGCCGCCTTCAAAATTCTACAGTTTGAAGAATAATTATAGGAACTCCAAAGATAAATAGGCTATCAATGACGCAGCGTTAGAGTAAATATTTCCCATTAAATTTGCTTTATTTATTTCTAAAAAAAATGGAAAACTATTTCATTTTATTTCTTTACGAAATTAATAAAAAAATGTGATAAAATACTAACAATTATTAAAGGATTTTCTTTGATTATATATACAAAAAGATTAAAACACAAAAATAATAATAAAACGACGGAAATTATGGAAATAATAATAATAAATCCAACGATAAAATACGAAAATTCATTTCATTTCTTTTTTGTAAAACGCTTGCATAAGTAATAAATAGCAAAATTAGCTATAAATGACTTAGTCATAAATGAAATTTAATATTTTTGGCCTTTAAAAAATAAATAATTCGAATTTTGAAGAACAATATTAATTGTTGAATGGTAACAGTTAGGTGTAAACAAATTATTATATGTACAATATACACAAATAGATAACCATATCTTCCAAAATTATTATCTCATAAAATGTTTTTTGCATTATTACAAAATTGAAAAAAAAAAAATTCTCTTTTAATGATATACAGTTTCATTTCAGTTAAATTTCTTTACTTTTAATAATTTTTTTAATGTAATACATAATTTGCAACAGTTAATTTTCAATATTATGAAATTTGAACTCATCCGTGAAAACATTTAATCGTAAGTTTTCGCTAATGTGAAAGTTAAGTTTTTAAAAAAAGGTTTCTTTAGACATGTGGTATGTGTTATAATTTCCTTTGACTAATTCAATTAAATTCATGTTTTCCTATCTTATCAAATAACAAAATGCAAAATGATTTTTTTTTAAAAAAAGCATTCTATATTAATATTTCATATCCCAAAAAGTCTACAATTTCAAGAACAAGCTGGTCACCTAAGGCAGCTAATATGTAGTAACGTGATCATACGAGATTAAACTTTGATCATAAGACCTTATTAGACTTATGTCATTAAAATATAAGAAAATGCAAACTGAGACATTACTTTTTCAAATATCTTGAAATAATATATTTGAATAAATCACAGGCATCTACTACGATAGCTAAATTTTAAAAAATTAATTTCTTTTTTAATTTTTTTTCTCTTTTTCATTTGTGGTTTCTAACAAAAACCTGTAGATCGGTTAATGAAATTTGCGATACGCTTTTAAAACCAAACGTCGATAGAAATCTTTTATTTAATCGCTCTTAATACCAAATTTGACGTTAAATCTGTCAACTGGTTAGCTGTATGTCAATCTCTGAACAGTAGTAAAATGAGCTAAACGAAGGAAAGTGGGTATATGGCGTTGAAACATAACTTTTGAATCCAATTTGTTTAAAAAAATAAATCTCAGATGTACGACTATTTTCTTCGCTGTATAATGAACTTAGACTAAGAGCTCGCAATATGAAGTAAATATTTGAAATCTCTCCTAATGATTTCCTACAACATTTTCCACAAATTTCACTACTTTTGCTGTTTTGACTCTCTTCTCGTCATATAAAAGGAAGTCGTGTGCGGGTGCTGGTGTTTCAGCGCTCTACGGGACAGATCATAAGATCTAGATCCTCCAAATTCAGTACAAACATACTTTAGAAGGGGAAAATATGTACTTCAAAGTGATTTTTTTTTTTTACTTCAAAAAATACGACAACATAAAAATAACTTTCAAGCAATCTTAAAATGTAAGAAATTATTATTATTTTTTTTTATTGATACCAACCAAGCATGCAATTTTTCTCTGACTATTGACAATTTTTTTTAAAATGTTGCTTAATTCTCAACAATAGATCTCATTGTTGCAATGAAATTCAAACCATTTCCCTTCATTCAGTATGTAATTAATTGCATAATTTTCTTCCAATATTGAAAGCTCAGAAAAGAAAAATGTTCTCATCACTTTTTAGCGTGAACAGTTCAGTTTAGGAATCAGGAAGTAAAATTGCGTTACCGCAAAAGGCACTGAACAATTCTTAGGATTACCCACACATTTCAGGTTTTAATGGCATGCTAATGTCATGGGACTCAATTTCATTAGGAAAGTTCATGAACACAATGAACAGAACAATTTTAAAGCAATTAAAATAGAACCACATTAAAGTTTGTCACAGTTAGATGCTTAACAATATTTTGTTAAGAAAATTATGTATAAAAGTTTTAATTGAAATTAAGCGCAACCAGTATATTCCCAATAATATAACTGGTCGCCAAACGCGGCTAGTTTTGATATACTCCTCATTAAAATGCGAAAATAAACCGATTTCTCTACGAAAATACTGAAAGAATTTCCTTACCCTCTATTTAATATTAATTATTTGATAAAACGCCACTGTTTTTACTATTATGATTCTCTGTGATTATTATGACACAATGTTCTGTTCAATAAAATGCCAAAATTAGATCAATTACAAATAAATTACTTCCACCAAATGCTACCACTCCAAGACTTAATTCAAAGACATTTAAAACTTTAATTGTTATTTTCGCATTTCAGCAAATGCCATTAAACATCCGCTGATAACCGAAAAATGAATCTGATATATAAAATGCATGAGCTTGTTCAGCTCTTTTCTTCTCCTTTCAGTATTTTTGTGTATTCTTCAACAAAATTTTTTTAACAAAAACTTCAAAGTTTTGCCTGTAGGGAAAAAAAATGAATTTTCTCAAAAGCTATCATTATCTATTTACTTCGTTTTTGCAATTTCTTAACAATTAATTGAAATGGTGAAATATGTTTCTTGAATCTTTTCTTTTTAAGCTAACAATAATCGCTCAATTTTAGGCAAAATTTCAAGCTATGACTATAATACAAAATCGTTTTTCTTAGATATCTACTATCGTGGAATAAAATAGAAATGGAAATTTAAAATATTCTGTAATAATCCAATATATTTAAATTAATCAGAAATATAAATATTACAATACATTCCAATCAGTTTGAATAAATTTTATGACATCACGCAGTCCCTTAAAAATAATTAAAAACAAAACATCCTTTCACCCTCATGATAAATTAAATATTTATAGTGTATGGAACGTTAAAAGTCTTCTCCAAGCAAAATCCTTATTTTCCAGCTAGTATTGTTTCTCGTACTGTATACAAAAACAATTTAATCACAGCCTTGAAACGAATATGTCGCACAAGAATAAGGATTTTATTTCATTGCTACAAAATTATTTTAATTTTTATTAAATATTTCACAGCAGGTCCCACAATACATTAAAAATAAAACGAAGCTTTATGCCATTTGAAATCACATTAATTAATTTTTTAATCGTCTATCTGATATTTTCCAATTGCATTATGAAGAATATTAACCCCTTCGCTGCCCTCTCCTGCCCTCGAAAATTTCTGTTTTTCGCCGTATTAGAACACATAAAAATAAAAACTCAAACAAGTAAACCTTTACAAAGCGTTTTAAACGGTAAAAAGTTTTAAAATGTAGAAGAACGCTTGAAGTGCGTTACGGCCGGACTGCAGAAATCTCATCTCACTTGAATGCGCTAGACGCATTACGGACGACAAAGAGGTTAAAATAGTTGACATCGGGCATTTTTTGTTATAAACTTACAGACAAAAATCAATTAACAAGATGCATGAAATCTGATTAACTTTCTCATTTATTTAATAAATAAAATAAAAAATGTTATTAAAAATATATTTATATTTATTTTTAGCAGTAACTCTCAATAAGCAAGTTTTCTTTGAGTCATTATTAATAAAATCTTTTCTCTTCAAAATTTATTTAATATAACATAACATTTATTTAATATATAATTACAATGAACATAGTTTCCGTTCCATACACCACTGAAACAAACATACAGTTTAATCTTTCTCTTCAAATAAAAGTTAAAGACAGAAGATTAAATTTTAGTGTATGGCTTACCGAGAGAATGAAAGTCCCTAGAAACTCCGCTATGGACTCCCTGAGGACGTCGCTCTTGCACTTCATCGTGTTGAGCTTTTCTTTGAATTTCTTCACCCTCGTGTCCACGGCTACAAGAACAAAAGGCATGCTGTTACTCGGTTGATACCTGCACACAGAACTGACTGAGTATCTCACCTGCTCCTGCCTATCTTTTTTCCGCGAGGAATCAGTTCACAGAGAGGAAAGGGATAGAGTTGACCGCAGCGCCCTCTCAGTGCCTCTCTTAACCTTTCTAGAAAAGTATTAACTAACCAATGTATTTGTATTTTGTATTTTGCAGAAATATCATGAGAGATATCGGAATGGCAAATGCTAATTCTTGGAAAAGCTTAAACCTTCAAAGTTCATTGCATATTTTACTCTGAGAACTACTAATTTTTTTTAAATGAATATTCTGCTTAAGATTTGAAAATAGTACTACTACTTAAGTTTTAAAAAAATGAATATTCAGTATTTAGATGATCATAAATAAGAAAAGAAAAAAAAATTTCTTTATTTTCCAGAAAGTCATGGTGAAACTAATTAATGAGAACGATCTGATTTTCCTTGTTAAATAAGTTTCTACAAAAATTTCACAGAACAAAAAAATTAAATTTCTTTAATAAAAAGACATCAATTAAGAAATTAAATTAAAATGATTAATAATTTAATATTTTAAAATTAATTTTTATATACATTTCCTATAATGTTTAAGACATAAAACTGATTATAGATAGATAGATAGATATAGATATATAAACTTAACTATTAAAAAGTAT
Source organism: Argiope aurantia (assembly GCA_026543865.1). Taxonomy (NCBI): domain Eukaryota; kingdom Metazoa; phylum Arthropoda; class Arachnida; order Araneae; family Araneidae; genus Argiope; species Argiope aurantia. Next base: position 85,864 of record JAPMOR010125482.1, read on the forward strand.
ATATTCACAAATATAAAAAATTTAATACATATAAATTATTTATCTGTCTGTAAAAAAAGAATATATATATATATATATATATAGCGTGTAAGGGGGAGGGTCTGCAGTAGTTAGCTTAATTTGGAGGGTACGAAAACGACAATAGCAATTTAAGACACTAAAATTAAATAACAATTTTCATACATCATATATCACTGGATTAAATTATAAAGCTGCTTATCTGGTTGATTTTTGTGGATTATTTATAAACATGTCTTGAACATGATTATATTTATTAGCTAGCAAACTGAGAAATGCATTAGTCAAAAATTATTTTAAATGTTCTGTGAGAAATAACCAAATTTGGCACGCAGTTACTTCTTGAATTCTAAGCACTTGTGAAAAGCTTCTTCAAAATTTTTACTTCAAAATTTATCGAAATATTTGCGTTTCCTCGAATATTTCGAAATATTTCCGTTTCTTTTACATATTAAAGTAAAAAGAACAATTTTAAAACATACAGAATGTAGCTCTTCAATTACACCAATTTTACATTCTGGCAACAATTATCTTTCTACTTTTAATATTTTTAACAAATCTCACTTCTCAGACCTTCCTGGGTCTGAAAACGCATATTTGGAACTGCGTCTGTCTTTTCGACGTCTGTAAACACGATAAATATGAAATAATTTTCGTTGCATCTTTGTCACTAAATTGGCAGATTTTACCGAATTTTGGATGAAAACCATAATTGGAAAATCTTTTCATTACTCCATGTTCAAGTCAACCATCTGACTCTCCGACCCGCCCGAAGCCACTAAGGGCCATCACCGGCACGGTACAACCCTCCCCGATGGAAGTACGTCCCGTCATCGATGGGAGGAGTCAGATCCCCCACCTATTTGTGTACCCTCCAGGATGGCGAGATCCAACCACCATGCCGAAAGCATCTCATCCACATTTCGAGGTGCCCCTCGGGGGTCTTATTCCATGTTCATATGAATATGGTTAATCAATATCCAGATAGACAGAATTAATATGGATTTGTCACTAGAATTGTATACCTATATCAGATTTTGCACTCAATCGGTAAAGGATTAACCGTCTATCGGTCTACGTTAGCAGTTATATGTGAGTTCGGTATGTTTGGTACGTTATAATAGTAAGTAAGTATAGGAAGTATGATATATATAGGAAGTATAATATAATAGGAAGTATTGTAAATTTGTACCAAATTCTTAACCAAGTCGGTCAAAAGAACGAAAATATGTCTCTTATTTTCATCATTGTACTTTGAAGCATAAAGAGCGTCAGATTTTATAAGTATAAGAGTAAAGTTGTTCATTTTCTCTCATACAGACAGATAAATTTCCTGCGGATGGGGATTTTCGTTCAAGGTTTTATAGAAATGTACAAATTTGATGTAAAGAGTAATTAAGTAAGATGATGAGTAAGAGTTGAGTAAGATGATGAGTAAAGAGTAATTAAGTATTTGATGTAAAGATGTAATTATCATACTCAAAGATATACAGATATCATTTCAAAAATATGGACTATTCGAAAAGTAGAGATTCGTCAAAATCTCGAGGGCGAATTTTTTTAAGGATTACCATATTTGCTCTTTATAAATGAGAAAGCAAATAGGATTGAGAAATTCCAATCGATTTGAAGTTCTATAATATTCTGCAAATACGTACAAATGACTATTTTTGATAATCGGTTTAAAAATATTAATTAATTTTCAGTTCCTGATTTTTTTTATTTCGTTTTGTTTCATTTTTTAAATATTTATATGTGCATATCAAACTCTTTTACATCTATTATTTAAATTTTAATTGTTGGGTCTATTTTTTTAAAAATTACTCCCTTATTGAAGTGTTTGTTTATCAATTTCTAAGAATCTTTCGAAATGCATTCTTCTCTTAATGATAAAGTTCTCTTTTTTTTTTAGAGTTTTAAAATGATATAAGAAAAAGAAAAGTAATCATAATTACTTCATTTCTATGGAAACCATTATAAATGTAATCAAATTTTCCTAATATTTTTCAACTTACTTAAATATTTAAATTAATGAAAACACGTGTAAAATCAAAAACACATGGATTTTTTCCCTTTAAATTATTAAAAGAGAAAAAAAGAACCGTAGAGTTCCGTAAATGCATTAGAAACACAAGATCAACACAATAATGCTGCAACTTCATTCAAGGAAGTCGTGATACAAACAAAATGGCATTGATTTCAACTTCAATTCAGTATTTTGATAGAGTTGTGGAAAATAATGGGACACCTGCAAGTCCATACCTGCATCTGCAGGAAATAGAAGCACATTTTTCACAAAGAACTCGGATGAATATTCGCTTTTTAACAAAACAGAAATGAATGGAATAATTCTAAGCATTTTTTTCCCATGAAATAATTGAAAATTCTTATAAATCGAAAATATTCGACAAAGAAAAAGTATATTTAAGCTTCAGTCAAATATGTTACTAGAAGTCATATGAGTGCATAAAATACTTCAAAATAATTGTGAAAGGTGCTCTAATTTATCATCAACGCCGGCGACTAGAAAATGATTTAAGCGAGTAGTTCATTAGCTAAGCCTCGTTATCATAGACATATAATATTGGTTTCGGTGTCAGGTGACTTCTGGCTCAAGGCGTAATTTCAGTGAAGATTGACCACTCTTGTGAATCCGATACAAGTTGTTAAATTTGTCTTCGCCAAACGTCCTCCTGCTGGTGTGGAGTGGAAGTTTGGAGAGGTAATGCGCCAGCTCAGGAGTCATCCTCGACATCTGACCGTGGTTCAAAACTACGAGTACGTCCCAAAATAGCTCTAGTGTTGCTTTAAAATCTGGACTTTAATATAACTAAACTAAAGTAACTACACCGGTGCAAGTTAAATCTGACAGCAAATGAAAATTATTCTTCAACTAGTACGATGCGAAAAGTTAGAGAAAGGGGGTTGCCAGCTCCAGAGCAGTCATCCAACAACAGTTCAAAATAATGAAATCCAGCCAAACATAACTTTCGTTTTACTTCAAAACTAATGGATAAATGCCCAATTACCAGAAAAATGGAATATGCATTTTGATATCTTTTATCCAACCTATTGAAACCAAAATTTGACATGTAATTACAATTGCAGTTACAAGATTACCACATTTTTACTTATTTAAGTCAATGCATTTTCGAGTTACTGCGTTTGCATGGGTGCGAAAGCACAGAATATCAACCCCTCCCCAACAACGGATTCTGTTCTAAATTTCATTAGATTGGCAGTTTAGATGCTAAAGTTGCGTACCAAATTTTATCCAATGAACTTTTAATATTCTATAGTTATAGTATTTACTTGTACTCGGTCAATAGGATAAACTGACTTCCACTGAATAAATTTCCTTCAAAATTTGATAAAAATCTACAAATTATTTAATTACCAGAGATTATTTGATAAAAATTTAAAAAATTCTGCTGTTAAGATCAAAAATCTAATTTTCAACCATCTAGTTCAAAGCGTTTTTTAGTTACCATGTTCTGGATAGACATAATTCTATTCTCGGACTCACAGAGGTACATAACGTCAAAATCATCTACAATTGCAATATTTTCTCTTCACAAACGAGGAAGTAAAAATGCAGTTATAAAATCATAACCATGGTCAGTTAGTTACTCTGACACTTCTGAAGTGACACGGAAAAATCCGAATGAGCCGACGCCTCGACAGCATTGCGGGAGCCAAGGTTGAGTCCAAAGGGCCATCACTGGCCACGGTATAACCCTACCCGTAGGAGGCACATCCCGTCTTTGACAGAGAGTACTTGAACCCATATCATTTCTGCAACCATCAGGCTGGCGAGTATCAACCACCATACCGGAAATCTCTCATACTTATGTCTGAGGTACCTGCCCCCTTCCCCAGTGGAAGGTTATAGAATCAAAATAAAATTTCAATTATAGTTTAATATCCTATGGATTTAAAAAAAATAGCTAAATACACTCTTATCAATGATTAGCAATAACTTGATAACAATGAATTCATTTCACGCGTTGTTTGGAAGCGATGCAAATGTTGAGCATTAAAATATGAAAGCGAGAAATGATTCTATGCCACAATAACAATACAGACTGATAAACATTTATGCTAAAAATAACAAATATTTGTATGTAAACTTTACATGTCCGATCCTCAGATAGGAAAAAAAACAGCATCCATTTTCTGTTTATTTGGAGAATGCAGGTTTTCTTTTACAGATTTGGTAGTTTCTAGTTTCCTAACTTAATATCTGTAGCTGTTAGAACACGTATCTGTTTAAAGTACTTACATACCATGCTTTTAATATCTGTAGCAGGCTCTTGTTGGAAGATTGAAATGAGTTTTAAGAAATAGCAATTAGCAACTGCAAAATACGTTATAATAGTATTTATTGATATCAGAATACGGTATTGGGGATTTGTTGCAAGATCTATGAAATTTCTGTTCTGAAATACAGAATTTTCTGGACTTTTGTATATTTGTGGGTGTATATTATTCACTTTGACTCTTCTAATGAATTTATAGTATTTGAAAGTTATGATAAACACTACAGTAAGATTGAAGATGGTTGCGTTTATACCTTCTAAGTATTTTGCATTAAAATATAAAAGAAAATTCTCAAAATTATCCAAATATACTTAATTTTGTTAATACACATACATTTTATTAGTTCCTTAAAGTCTTTAAACTTACTTTGAAAATTCTTAGAGAAATAAATGATTTCTTGCAGGATACTTTAAAATGGAAATTGTTCCTTTGAATAACATATTTGAAAAAAAAAATTAAATCATGATTCCATACGTAAAACAAAGGCAATACAGTACTCATTTATTTTGATTGAAATGTAATTTGGTACCTAAGTACGCCTTTGTAGATACAATCAAGGTATACACTGCGTAAAAAAAATAGAAGGACACTTGATTTTGTAACAATAACCGAAAATTATTTTATTTTTACTAAAACTTTTTATTAGAAACATTTAACAAATATTTCAAAAATACAATTTTAACATCAGAATTATGATGTTCAAGCATAAAATATTAATGTCAACAAAAATAGTTTCTCTTTTTTGAAACTTTGTAAAAAAAGTAGAAGGACAGCATTATAATGAATGAAAAAATAGTGACTTTAATAAGGAATGGTCTTCCCATTGGCCTTTATAACTTCAAATATTCTGTTTGGAAGTGAATTGTATAGAGTTTGAATTTCAGTTTGACAAAAATTGTCCCATGAGTCATTCAATGCTTCTCGAAGCTGAGTTTGCGAATCAAATTGCCTTCAATCAGCATAAACTCGACGAACTAGCATTGCCCAGATGTTTTCCACTATATTAAGGTCAAGACTTTTGGCTGGCCATGGTAAAACATCCACATTATTTGTTAGGAACCAATTTTTGACTCCAGTCGCGGTGTGAATGGAAGCTCCGTCTTGCTGAAACTTCCACTCTTCAGCCCCCATGTCAGAGGCATAAGGAAGAAGCTCGGAATTCAGCACTTGAATGTAGTCTGTACGTTTTTGCCTACCATTTAAGAAAACCAGACTTGTCCTTCATCCGTATCCAACAGCCAACCAAACCATTAAACTCCCTCCTCCCATTTGTCGTGTTGAATAGTATTCGTCTTCAGTCCCCAGACAATGCCAGTAGTGCTGATATCCGTCTAGACCGTCTAAGTTAAATTTCTTTTCATCGGAAAATATCACAGAAGTCCATTCTGTAGTCCAGGACATGTGCTCCTTAGTCCACGCTAAACGGTTATCAATGTGAGCTTGTTTCCACTTAGGATGATGTTTCCGTTTTTTGAAAATGAATTTTTTAGATCTTTTAATATAGTTGTAAACTGTTTGTTTCGTCACATGATTAAGTCCTGCTTGATTTCTTGCCTTTGAAACACTTCCTTTGTTCTTCTTCATCACACGAGCAAGTTTTCTTTCATCACGTGGTGTTAACTTCTTCGGTCTACCAGTTTTCTTTTTATTTCCATTTTTATAAGGATTTCTGATAAAGTTTGAAACAGTATTGGGGCTCACCTGCAAAAATCGAGCAATCTCTCTGACACCTTTACCATTATTTTGATATGCGGAAATTTGCCCATTTTGCAAATCGTTCAAAGGTATTCCTTCAGGCATTTCTGAGAACGGAGAAACAACGTAACTTTTAAACAAATTAGATTTTTTTTGACAGAAAAGGATAAACAAAGCAAAAAAACACTATTTAAATAAAGAACAACTCACTAAATTAAATATATTAGCAAGTGTCTTTCTACTTTTTTTCTACGCATCGGAAATTATATATACTAATTTTCTTAATAATATTAGTGGTAGATGTTTAATTTTTGCCTAAAATGAAAACAAGGGTCATTAAACTAAATCTGCATAAATATCTGATAGTTAGGAGAAAATAAGAGACATTAACTGGCAAAAAGACACTGTCCTTCTACTTTTTTTACGCAGTGTAAAACAACATTATAACTTTTTATGGGAATTGTATTGAATAGCGAATATCTTCTAATAATCACTAAATTATTTTTTAAAAATTTCGCTAATTACGGAAGTTTTAATCTTTTAAAAGATATTGATTTTTTAACATTTTATGTTTTTTTCTTAATCGATACGGTATGGCGCCGACGTCCTTGCATAGGGGTAACAAACGCATCTTCCCCGTGATCTGGGCTCCCCGGGTTCGAATCCCGGTTCGGGCATGGTTGTTCTTCGTCTGTGCTCTATCTGTGAGGTGTGTGAATGTGCCCTCCTGTAAAAAGGGGTTGTGAAAGCGAATGTGTGAGTTTCATCTTCTTATGAGATAGAAGTCAGACTTCTGCCATCGGGTGCTCAGGGGTCTTTACCCTCAGAAGCTACTACACCCCTTTTCCGTGGTAACGCGGACACGACATCAGCATCATACGATATGGCCCTTTTTCAGATGTTCTTGATCTATACAGGCGATTTTTTTAAACATTTACGATGAATTTTTAAAAAATTATTAACTTTGATAGTAAATTCCAAAAATTTTCTTAATAAAAAGACATTTAGATTATCATTTATTTTATTTCATGAAAAGTCAACCCTTTAAAGATGATGATGATAACTGATCTACCTGGTAAACTGTTTATACAGTTTTTATTTTTAAAGAAAAAGATTACCAATTATTACAATTACAAAAAGATTACAGATTACAATCCGCTGGCACGTGGACGCAACTTAAACCGCGACGTCATCTTAATGAAAGCAAGATCACCACATAATGTTCAATCTTTCTAGGTATTGCAGTAAGTGAAGTTTTGGAGTTTCCAGTCATTATAAATTATCAATTTCATTTCGTCTTCAAAAGTAAAGTAAATGTCCATTTCCTTAAAATGTTTTTGTTAAAAATAAAAGAATTTCATTTTAAACTGCTTTTCATGAATAAATAGTGTAAAGATGTTTAAACTTTTCTAAAGATAAAATTATTATTAACTTAATTTTAAAGTTCTTTTATATGGAGAATAACTAACAAAATTACAACTCGTAAACTTTGGAAATTCTTAAAATTTCCGTAGCTCATTTTTTTTTCTTAGATAGATTTCTGGAAATAGATTCTTAAAACATTGTTTAAATTTTTTCTAACAACAGTTTTATTTTAGCAAATAGCCTTATCTATAAAATATTTATTTCCAATGAAATATCAGATTCTAAAATCAAAATTTAAAATTACATGCATGTCTAACATATTGTTTTAAATCAAGCATAAAAAAGTAACTCACTAACCTTCAAATAAAGTGCTAGCTTCTCAGATGAAATTTTAGTCAATTGACTGATATTCAGATGGAATACAACACCTTTTAAAGTTCTGAAAGAAACAGAAACCTCCAGGATTGCAGTTATCCTGCAATAGCGGGCAGTAGAATGGAAGAAAAAAAGAATGTCATCACCTCAATCTGATGACTACACACCGTAATTTGAAACCACGTGACTGGGAAATTCGAGCCTTTTTTTTTTTTAATCGATTACTGGGATTGTTTGGTTAGGTACCATCAAGAATTCAGATAAAAAAAGTTTCGAAAAGTGTTTTCTATGGAAAGTTTAAATAAAAAGTATCTTTCAAAAGATAAAAGCATATGGTAGATTACCATATACAAAAACGAAAAATTATTATATTAAAGTAAGGTTAAACTGGCAAAATTTTAAGAAAAATGAAACAAGTACACATTAATTCTTACATATTTTATGCTTAAAACATATTCAAAGATTTATATACAACATGAGTTTCCCTCTTTTTTTATATTTCTTTCCATTTTCCATCCTATAATATTAAATTTAGATTATTGTCTGTAGATATTATTGCCTGTAAAATGCGATAGTTCATCTGGTGTTTCATTTCAAACGCAAGAAAATAGAATTTACAGCTATCCCAATTCGAAACATTTCGTTTGATTTTATTAACTTGAGGAATTTGGTCTATGTCACCCTTATATTAACGCAGTAGTACTTAGTTGATAATAGAAGACTCAATAAATTTACAGACAGATACAAAATTGAAGTTACAAATAAGAACATGAACTTTTCATAAAGTTCTACAGTTTTGCCAACTGTTAAGATGGCCTTCAATCTTTAGGAGTTAACCTACCTTATTAAATCTAACAACAAATGTGGTGGATTATTGAATTAAGAAATTATAGTTGTAACCGAAGATGTCTATCATACGTCTCTTATTTCGTCCTTCACAACATTTACACAAATAGCATGTTTCAAATCAGCAAGTAAAAATCCTTGTAAAGAAAGATCAGTACATACATTCTTCCATCAATTTTTTCATCCAAAGTAGAGGTGGAGTCAGGAAGTTTAAAGTTCCAAAGATAAACTTCAATGCATAGGATTACAGTGATATGATCTCATGGCTTGAAAATGATGCAATTGAAACCCCCCTCCCTTGTTGAAAAATGTTTCCAGAGACTCTCCCAAAGGGAACATATTTCACTTAGAAAGATGCTTCTCTGAAGCAATTTTGAGGTTAATGTCTAACAATAGCTCTTCATAACAGATTCGTAAGTAGGCAGTTCATTTCCAAGCAAATCACTAAATATCTAAAAATAGGACATTCCGACATTTGTCTTGTTTTCACTAATTTAGTTTAAGCCATTTTTACACACAACAAAACATACACACGCACATAAATCAACAAATAAGTAAGGTTAATCTGTGACACAATAGACGAGCGGAAACACCAACTCAATTGAACTCGGCAAAGTTGCTGATCTGACACAAGCTCTAAGCTTGTCACCACACGCAGACAAATGGTCGCCTCCCTTCAATAACATCCGCTCCGGCGATGGCTCAGTATCTTGGATGCCATACCAATGCATAAGTAAAACTGTCTTCATATTTCTATTCATAATATATATATATATATATATATATATATATATATATAATTATCCAGCAATCTACAATCTGAAAGGTCTCATTGGTAGTTATCAGAACTCCTTTTATTAGATATTTCTTACAAAAGGACATGAAAAGACAATTGAATCTCCAGAAAAGAAATATCTTTTGATAATGGTCAGTATTTCTGTCTACCCCTCCCCAAAAAAAATTAGGATTGTATCCTAAAGATAAATGAATCTTTCGCAGCTAGCTTGTTTTTTCTGAATATTTACTTTCTTAGCTGTTAAACTATCAACATAAAACAGATTTTTTGTTTTTTACTTCAGCTTTTTATATGATAAGACTTAAAAATATGAATGTTTATAAAATCTATCAACAAATTATTATGCTTTCATATTTTATGGTGTGCTTATTACGAAATAAAAGCAAAACGGAATGTCTAAAAAAAGAAATTCTATTCTTTTAATCGCTTCATTGACAAAAGTATGCGATTGAGTGGCTAAATGGAACTTAAAAAAAAATTAAATACAAATAAAATTTGTGTCACTATAAAGTTACTTTTTGGAGGAGATGCTCCAAATTTCATTAAGACTGGGAAAAAAACTGTAGATTTTTTTAAAAGACACAATAAGCATTCATCTTCGCATAGAGAAGCTTACACGAATCAGAGAAGAAATCGAGCAAGAACTGCTTCAAAGCAGAATACATTTTTATAAAGATTGCATCATCAAAGTACAGGAAAAGCAGAAAAAGAAAAGAAAATATTACATGGAATGCCCAACTTCATTTCCAAATCCAAACAAAACATACCATAACCAGATTGCATTTTATTAAACTCTCGTTCAAAATATCACGCAATTATTGCATTTTATTAAACTCTCGTTCAAAACATCGCGCTATTATTTCATTTTATTCAACTCTCGTTCAAAAGATCACGCAATTAGTTTGAAATTCTGGAATTTCTATTTCTAGTAAGTCGCTCCCGAAAGTCATAAGAAATAAGATCGCATTTCTTTCACTGCCGTCATACTCAATACTGTTGATAGTTAAGATGTCATTTCCTGCATTTTGATAATATTTAGAAAAAAAATTCTGTACTTACAGAAATTTCTAACAAATCTGTACTTACCAAAGTGTGAATCTCAACTTTCTCACAATAACATCGGGAGTTCCTTTTCATAATTTTTTTTCATATTTTTAATTAAACTTCATGTTAACAAGTGTAACATCTGATTGAGTTGCAAACAGTTCGTTACAGATTTATCAGTGTGGAAATAACAATGTTTTGGTTATCGATAAAAGACGAATATTCTTTCTTGAGTGCTAAGCAGGTGTCGTCCTCGTCATCTGATAGAGGTTCAAAATTTCGAGATCCATCCCAAAAAAACCCTAGTGTTGCTTTAAAACGGGATGTTAATATAATTAAACTAAACTCCTGTGTGCCTGAGTGTTATCAAATGTTAAGTCTCATTTGTCCCTTCCTATTTATTGTAAAATACGTTTTAGTTATTTTTACCTGTCCTAAGAAAAATTAACAACTGTTTTTTGTCCTTTCCTGCAGTTTTATTGAAATTTCATATTGGAGTCTTCCAAGTATTAGAAACAATGGCGTCAAGAATTGAAAAAGTTTTAGAATTATTGGTAAGGCAAATAATAATAACATATTCTACGGATTTTACATATTTTTGCCCTATTTTTGTCTAGTTTACACGTTTTATGCAATCAGTTTGCGAGCAAGTTTTTAAGAAGCTGTTTCTAGTCCTCACCGTTTTCCTCGATCATCCATTCAGTAGATCCTCTCTCGAAGTCAAGTTCTTCAATGCCCGGCGGCTCCATCGTAAACTCAAGAATCTGTATCGAAATTTAAATCCATTGGTTACATTGAAATTTTACTAAAATATGTTAATATTATCTAATAGAAGATCACCATATATATTTCATAAACTGAAGCCTGTTTATTAATTTTTAAAAGAGGCTTAAAATACAAATAACCACGGGGAATGGAATATTTTTAACTAATTTAATTTTAATTTAATCTAACTAATAAATATATAGGACTTTAGTTCAATGTTTTCCGTAATCAAAATTACCATGCTAAATTTCTTTTCGTTAATTATTTACAGACTAATAGCATAAAACATTAAAAGTTCTACTGATTTTTAAAATGTATTTAACAGTTCTATAGACAGCAGAAAAGATATTTTTGAATTGAATTAAAAAGTTTTACAAAAATATAAAATATTGATGTGTATTATTAAAGGAGCAAGTTGTTTGCCATTTAGTTATGTTACATTTAACTTTAGGTGACAGTCAACACGGACTCAATAAAAATCTTTGATCCTTATGTATTGCGAGAATATATTTTCTTTACCTATTTCTTGTATTCTACTGACTGTTTTTTGCTTAGCCATATCTCTCAGCGATCTTTAGACATACTTGCTAAATGCTTTTATATATATCTGCATTATTGATTAATAAATTAAATGGATTTTTCAATTAATAAAATTATTAGTCATAGCCAACGTCTCTTTTCTAATAATAAATTATAAAACAAATTAATATTTCCAATCAAATGATACGATATTTCTATATTTCTGAAAAAATAAATAAGAAGAAAGATGGAGTATATTTATGGATTCTTGTTGTTGTTTTTTAATTCATTCATGAAAATTTAATTCCTTTATAATTCGTATAGTCACTGAAAAAACATATTATTATGGCTATCCACTCTTCTATCGCATTACATTTCCTATATTAATATTTATTGTGAGTTACATTTTGCAGAATTTTGTTTTCGTTGATTACACGCAAAAGAAAATTGCAACTTTATCCGAACTCGTCAAAAATCATTGCAATACCGGCATTACCCTGGATAAAAATCAACCATGAATATGTAGCGAAACCTTGGCCTCTGATAGATGTAATTTAGTACAGCAATCAAAACACACAAAAATGAAGGTTTCCTGTTTCAGCCTTTGTAGTTGAGCAATCATACCATTTCATGAAAACCGTAACGTGTGAGAAGATTGCATTATTAAACTAAGTACATAATTTGCTTTAAGTAATGAAAACAACTGACTTTGAGACGAACAAAAATATTTACTCATTCAATGCTGCCGTCTTCAGGTTTGCATCCCTACTTATATTTATAAAAGCATTGCATACTTTCGGGCCGTTGATATGATTATATTACTAAAATACTAGAATTGGCGATTTCTATTTCCTAATGCAGTCCAATAATAATGAAAATAGTGAATGAAGACAATGGTCAGCTCTGAAAATTGAAAGTTAGTTTTCTGAAAATAAATAGCCAATGAATTTTGCAGATAGCAAAAGGCGTTAGAACACATATTACATGAATGTGTAACTATGTTATACATTCCTCTAGTATTTTCCCGGCAATAAGGAATGAATCACCCTCGCCTTGTTCAAGTATTCTAGGTTATCTGAATGATCGTCATCAAGACAGCATAGGCAGAAGTTGAAGTCTTAACAGCCACGACGGAAACATCTGCCATAATCTTCGATAATTGTACCAAATTCTTCTCAATGTGGATAGGTTTGTGGTTAAAAAATTTGAAGAAAATTTACTATAAACTTGTATCAGATTTGAATAGGTTAGTCTCTTTTTTTCTTTCTCATTGTCATTTTAAAAATCATTATAATTATGTAAATACCGTAAGACATTTTCTATTTCGGTATGCCTTTCTTCTGTGCGATTTTTCAATGTAATATATAATTCTTCAGATAGTGATGTGTGCTGTTCTTTTAGTGACTGCAACATGAAATTTATTATTGCATTAGCTGTTAATAAATTAGAATCTCTCAGATATAATGCCTCAACAGCCAGTTTTATTGGAAGTAGAGCTGATACAGTTCTGTATATTAAGTCGAATTCACTATCTGAAAAATTAATTTGCAGGTTTAAGGCGATTATTGCTTTTTGGATTGGATTTCTCAGTTTCAAAAATCGTTCCATTATTAGGAGTAAACTGTTCCAAGGTGTTTTAGAATCAATATTAACATATATTCTGTTTTATTTTCAGTTAGTATATACTTTGTAATATGGCATTTTTTGTAGGGTAACGTTTAAATATCTTAACAATTTTTCGAACTTTATATATTATAGGAAGCAATTCTTGATGGGTTAATATTTCATCCTCATTAGCAATATCTTCTACAACAATTAAATTGTCATTATCTTCATTGTCAGTATCACTCACTCTCTTCAAATTTGGAATCCGAAGTTTCTATAAGTATGTGGATTCTTCTGTTCTCTATTTTTTTGTTGGTATAATACATCTATTACTCCTAATTGAATTCCATGAGCATAGCACAACTGCTGATTTGCACCCATCAACTTTCCAACTTTTTTGATAACTGTTGCACCATCAGTCGTTATGGATACAATATCTTTTTTCAGAGATAATCCATGTTTCGTTAATTTAGATTTAAGCACTTCCACACATTTTTCGACTGGCATACTTCCCGAGATATGTGTAAGTCCAATTTTTTCTTTCTGAATGAATATTTATATTTAAATAGCGTCTATTTCTTACACTTGTCCATTCATCAAATGTAAGACTAAATTTTTCACCATTTACTTTTAATTGTATTAGCTCGTGTTTCAAAGAATTGCGAACACCGTTACTATAGTTTATAACATTTCTTCTTATAGTATCGACGTTGGTAGATTTTTAAAGATGTTGGTAGATCTGGCCAATAGTGATTTTCTTAATTCAGTAGAAGTGCAAAACACTCGAAATGGCAAACCATCTAATGCTGTCATTTTACTTATAATTTCCTACAAATTATCTTTCTTTTTTTTTCCCCAAAATAATCTAAAATTCTTGATGGTCCGGTTTAGAAACTGTGCTTACATTTGTATCTTCATCGCAATTAGATTCTTTCCTCTTTAACAAATTTGTATCATGTTTCATTTTTTAATGTGTATGGAGTTCGCTTGTACTTCCTCGGTTCACTTTAATAACTCTTGAACATTTTTTACACGCACCACCATATTGTTTTTATCATATAAATAATGAAACCAAACCGAAGTATTATCAACTGATTTTTTATGTTCTTTAAAATTATTCTTATAATTATGGGTTATTATTTATGAGTATATATATATATATATATATATATATATATATATATATAATAAATCTTAAAAATATTTTGAACCCTAAAGCATGATATGCAAATACAATGTGAATAACAAACTCACTAATTTAAAAAATATCGAAATATTACTCACTTTCTTCGCAACTACAACCTTCTTTTCAGATACGAATATCAGACTACGAATCCTGCGCGTGTGGATAGTTTTGACCTTTGAGGATTGACCTCCTTGGATGAGTCACATACTGTTTATCAACGAATTGGGAGACGGCGCTATTTCGACGATTCCATCTATTAACGAGTGAGACGTGGAACGATAAGCGCCTTTCTGGTATTCGCTTTGACCTAGGATCCCCCATTAGATACTTTTTAGTTCAATTTTTTTAGGGTTTTACAATCCTTTGTCAAACAGTATTTTATCACTTCTCTTGGATGTACGATTCAACTTTGTATTCACAGTTTAATTCATTTCGCCCGTTAGGCAGACATAAAAACAAAAACGTATACTATTTTGCTATGTTGGCGATCTTTGAATATATAATGGACACAATTTAAAAAATTTATAGTAAATACCGAAAAAAAGCGGTATTTAAACTTGTGAATACCGGTATTACAAAATTGTACAAGTGGCTCAAAATACAGGTATTCGGTATACCGGAATTGCAATCCGTAGTGAAAACTCAAAGACCTACATCACTGTCTAGTTTTGCAAAAAGAAAAATATTTTTTTTTTTAAATCCGAATATACATATATTTGATATTACTTCATGAGTTTTGGCCATTCAACGTTCTCTAATCCAAGGCATTTTGGAGCCATAGAATCTCATCTCAAATTTGAAATATAATAATAAAAAAATTACTTGAGATCCAATATTAATCAAGGAAGATTTACGGCCCTAGGCATTTCATCTATCAAATTTGAAATTGTAAATGTTATCTATCGAATAAAACAAATTAGAAAATGAAATGAAAATTACTTATTATAGTAATATTTACACTTCAAGCTGTATTTTATGTCTCAAGCAATCAGTTTTGCTTTTTGATTTATTAACAATTATTTTCGGAACTGAAATATTAACTCTATCAAAATAATTTATAATTTTCATCCATTTCTTTCAGAGATCCGAGACTATCACTTTTGGGCGATTTTACCCTGCTGATATAGTGAGAAAGGTGAGCACATTTTCATCATTATTTGGCTTTGATATTCGATCTGTTAAATGCGTTTTCTTTGCATTTTTTTTTCAATTGTCATTTTTATTCATTTTTTTCTTGTCATTTTCGTTCGTCATTTCATGTATTTTTAAATAAAATATAAACATCTTCTCCTCCCTTTTTTAATTTACCCTTAATTTGGGAAATCAACGCCTCCTGGGACATGCGCAAAAGTGAAGTGATTGCGTATTTGAGAATAAATAGTATCTTTTTTATCCTATTTCAGATATATATATTTTTAACCTCATTTTTAGGAGATAGTCATGCTTTCATGTGTACACTTTTTAAGATCAGTTCTTTATCTTCATGTTTTTTGGGCATTTTTCTAAAGATATTGAAACACTATGTCAATATTTTCCTCTGTTTCTACGGAGACGAAGATGCCGATTCTTTCGTTCATATTTTAGTAAAATCATTTGCAGGTTATAAAAATCCTGAATAAAATCAGTTTATAGGCATTCTTAAAAAATTCTTACTCGAGTTTCTTCTTCTAAGTAAACAAATTTTCTACAATTTCTTAAAACAACCATTCGAAGAAAAAAAGTTATGATTTTTCTCGAAAATAAAAGAAATCTGTGAACATTCATTTCTTTTATCTGTAGGACGTTAGTTGGATGTTTTTCGATTAGAATGTCCCATAAATAAATAAAAAAAAGAATCATTCAAGCTTTACATATAAGTTTCGAAGAAAATTGTACTTTTAAATTATTCTCTAATGTCATCTGATTTGTTCAGATTTTCCGAGAATTTTTCTACAATTCTTTTAATTTAATGAGCGAGAATATTAAAATATGGATACTCAAAATAGGAAGGTATTAAAAATACTTAGTTTTCTTATTTAGTACACTCTTTTACAAATTTCACCGACAATATTTTTCGCAACTTGTTATGAGAAAATGTATAAATTATATTGTAATATTACTTTTTAAAACAAATGTCGTAATTTCTTTTTTTTAAAAAATATTTACCTCTTTGCAATTATTTAAGTATATTCATACCAAGTTAGTAATTTGTTTTTTTTAATTATGAGTACAATATTGTTTTTTTAACTTTTATTAAAGTATTTGAGAAATGTATTCTTAACTTTTAACCCGTATCCATATACTGAGGATGATTCGCAAATAGATGCTTCACTCCAAAAAGTCTTCACACAATACTAATCTGAAGATATTGATACTAATCCGATGTTTAAAACTGAAGGAAGAAATTAATCTTTTTGATATTGCCAATTAAAATAAAGCAAGCATAGTAAATACAAATTATGAAACTCTCGATTATAATTCTTTTTTTTTTTACAATTTTTAATTTTTACTGCAAATTAACCAAAATAAATTCGGATTGTATGCATTTTTTTAAATATTATGTAACTAAGAAATCCAAGGAGCAGGGACAAAATTCTAATTATTCATGATTTCAAATTAAAAGCAATCGATTTATCACAGCATAAATAATTCTAAATTCGTTATGTAATTGTTTTTTTTTTTCTGCCACAAATTTCAGGTAGTAGTTCTTTTGCAATTTTCGAAATTATTTACGTATTTACTAGAAATTTTTGAATAAATTCAGCATTACTTTATCTACAAATTTATTTAATTGCCAAAAATAATTTAATTATTTTTACATAAAATTTATTGTCATCTTCTTAATGATTCTACTTTTCGTATTTTTAATTCAAAATACGGGACATTATTTTTAATAAAAATTTGCAAATACTTTTAAAAACGATTATCAGCAAAATATAAAACAAAAATAAAAAATAAATTTTTATATAAATTAATCTTTGAATAAATTTAAGTTCTTTGATGAGCATAAGAAATTCTTACCTGTCCTTGCCACCCCTTTCGACAAAAATTGAGATATCAGTGAGATACTAACACAGATTTTATTGGAGAGATCACATTGCTTTATCAATCCTAGAATATCTTAAACTGATTTGATACCTCGAACGTAACAAGATATTAATAATTTGAAGAAAAAACGCACGCGGTTCAGATAAAATGCAACAAATACAATATGCTCTAAACTTCGAAATTCGTTTCGAAACGTTTTGCGATTATTACATAAATGATAAATCTCTTTTTATATTAATCAAATAGTATTGAAAGCGATTCAAACCACGAAATAGGCATCAAAATGTTTATTCCTTTGAAAAAAAGACATTTTTTTACTTTTATGAACACTTGCTGTCTCTTTATTTTATACGTCATGACTTTTTTTATTATTATTTTATTGGATTGATGAGTTAGTGCTTCGTTTAATGTGTTAAAAAATAATTAATAAGAACAATGCTTAAAACTTATAAACATAAGAAATGCTCAACAATGTTAAAACATGTTTTGCGGGAATCTTGAGCTAAAGTCATCAAGTTAAAGTTAAGAATGAGAAGTTTATTTGAAATGAAACACAGCACATATTTTTAGCGAACCAACTTGTCGCCAAAAATTGTTGTTGTTGCTTATCAACCTTGGATTGAACACCAATGCAAACTAAATCTAAGAAATAAGGAAAAGAGGGGTGCAGCAGCTTCTGAGGGTAAAGACCCCTGAGCACCCGAGGGCAGAAACCTGACTTCGAGTTCATATGAAGTTGACACTCACACAATCGCTTATACAACTCCTTTTTACAGGGGGACTCTTTCCCACACTTCACAAGTTGAACAACCATGCCTGAACCAGGACTCGGACCCGGGACCCCCAGAACTAGGGAACCGGGATCCCCTAGGAGTAGACGTGCTACCCCTAGGCCAAATGACCAGGCCCTACCAAAAATGGAGGAGTATACAAAGGAAAGAAAGGGGGGGGGGGGAATGCGCGCTTTAGCAATAAATTGTTTCTTTTATTGAATTTACTTTTAATGGCTTTCATTCCAAAAGAAACACACAATTCAATTGGTTTCCTCTGAAATGCTTCTAAGAATGCGACCTATATTCTTATTATGAAGGTGAATTAGATTTGCAATACATACCTACCTTAAAGTCGCTTTGATCAGTATGTCACACTACCCTTTCATCATGACATGGAATTGACTAAGTAACCAACTAGGCATAAATGCAAGACCAAGTGTAGCAACGAATCAAGTGCAACGAACACCTTATCAATGCGTTGCTCCGAGTGACTGAATATAGAGAAAATAACTAGTTATTAATGTCCTAAGCGTAAACAACTCTTTATATAGTTTTTTGGACAAAACAATAGAAAAAAATTATTTCCACAATTTAAAAAATAATAATTAAAGCATTATAAGAAATTTATTTAACAACAGACTTCAAATGACTTGATTTTATTTTGAAAATTATAGGTACTTTGATGTAGACTTCGATGTAAAATCGAAAGTCTATAAAATGCTGGTTTCTAATTATGTGTAACTAGAGTTCTTAAAAACTGATCTACAGCTATAAAATTTTAATTAAAAGCTTGATTACTTATTTTACTCCTCAAATTGCAGACAAGCATAGTATTAATGGGTGATGGATCTCAAACATGTTCTGCGCTGGCAAATTCTTTAATAACAAAAAATCAAAAATAATTAAAGAAATTATTCGGAATATAATCACCATTAAAGTTATTTTATGATTAAAAATTAATAAATGTGTATTCTATTATTAATTATTTTTTAAATTCTTTGATTTTGCTTTCGTATGCACATCAGCGACTGAGGATGAACTTTGAGGGATATCGTACGGTCCTTTTCATTAACAGCATGGTTAGCAAAAGATGGTAACCAACTTAACATGAAAAAATAATGCTGAGTTTTATGCAACTTGGAGGATAAAAACTGTTCCGAAACGATAAACGACCTTTATTAAACACTATTTTATTATAATTTTTTTTAAATCAAATATAGATGCCTTGATCAAAGTATATTTTTTTCCTAGGAATGATCGAGTCTCAAGCCCAAATTTAATCTCATAAACTGTTATATTGAAAGTAATTGATGCTTTCATATTATTATTAAAATCATCAGACTAGAACACGGTGAAGGCAGACCAACAAAATGCACAATGGGAAACGACACTTTATTCCAGAAAAAACGAATCACAGGATATCAGACACAATGACAAAGTATACAGAGAAGAACATTTCTAAAAATAAAAAAACAGGAGAAAATAGTTAGTTAAATAATTGTAACAGCACTCAGTATGTACAGTTTTCCATCTCGCAATACCGATCAACTGTAGAGAGATTAAACTACTTGAGTACAACGGATAATTTTAGGTTCCCAAAAGGGCTGGGCATCACATGGAATTCTCCGGAAGAATCTCTTTATCTCAATTTCTAACAGAAATAGGGCATAATTCCCGCATTTGCGAGAACTTTAACTTTTATCTTCAAAGTTATTAAACGCTTCACCAAATAGACAAAATTTGTCTCTAAGGGCGGAAATCCTTGACTTAATATGTATTAGAATTTTTTTTTCCAATCTAAGACTAATACAGAAGGAAAACGATATTACAGATTCGGAACAATATCTGTTTAAAGTGTATCATAAACAAATTCAACGCAAAGTCAGAGGAAAATCCGGACGGAAAGGCGAAGGTAGATATTGTTTGTTCCGCTTTACAAAGAATCCCTCCCCCCTTCTTCTTTACTTCCATAGAAGCTGGAATGATGAGGATGAAAGATGAATAGATGAGGGCTTTCCATAAAAGAATCGGTAGGTTAAAAAAGTAGTCGAAGTGATAAATTAAAAGTAAATTTTCAATGCCTAACTTCTAAGCTTAACTTGGGCCTAACTTTTCAGCCCAAAAGTGTTTTTTTTTTAATTTTTATTTTTATTATTTTTATTTTTTATTATTATAATTTCTATTTTCAGTAGCAAGGTAGTTAGAGGAAAATGAAAATTTTCACCCTTATTTCATTGAATTGATCAGTTCATGCACAAATTCACCTTTATTATTTGTAGAGACAGTACGATTTTTTTAATATAATTTAGTACCTTTTATAATGCTTTGTGCAAAGAAAAAAAATACATTGTTTCCGTTTTCAAAATTCTTTTATTAAATGAATGTCTATTATTCAAACATACCTCTGATATGATATGTATATGATATTGAAAGTCTGATATAATATACTTTATCTGATATGATATTGAAAGTCTATGCTAAATTACATGCAGTACAAGCAGCGCCGACCATCTATCTGGGGGGGGGGGGGGGTGCGGCAGATGCTATGCACCGGGGCCTCGGTCTTGAAGGGATCCCAACATGATCAAGAATTAAAATGACGATGTGAAAGCAGCCATGTGCAATAGTATCCAAATAGATTGTACTCCTGGTAGTCTCCATAAGAAACAAATGTCAATCATTATTAGATATGCAAATTTTGAAAAAAACCCGTTTAATTATAAATGAGTCATTGATAGGGTTTATTGAAGTAACTGGAGAAAGAATGACAAAAATTTCATTGAAAAGATCAAGTGAGCTTGATTTAGATATTGCAAAAGAATGAATTGTAGAGGAGAGGCATACGACAATGGTTGCAACATAAAAGGGAAATATAAAGTTGCATAATCTAGAATAATTGCTAGAAACCTTCATGCCATTTTTGTGCCTTGCCTACTGTAATTTTTTTTTCTTGATATTGCAACGTTTGCATTGCTTATTATGCAAAATTATGAGAATTTTTACAATTACTCTTAAAACATTCTACGACATTTGTTGGGAAGCCAAAATAGATTAAACTATTTCAAGCAAAAACAATTGTTCTTGATTGATTTAATTTAATTTGATCAATAAAATTAAAACTGAATTCCAAAATTTAACACAGTTTTAGGCGAATCAAAAGAGATAGCATGCAATTTGAATATTTCAGAATATTTTCCTAAAAAACTAATTCGAAAAAAGAAAAAGATTATATTCTGAAATAGCTGAAGATGAAATTAGAAAAAACCCGGTAGGGGATAGATGTTATTTTTAGCACTGTAATTGATACTGTTATTGTAGAGATAGAAAATAGTTTTAAAAGTGTTTCAAATAAATCACTGATAAAAAAACTTAAAAAAAAACAGAATTTAGAAAAATATTTCAAAAACGTTGCAAAGTTTCATAACAGCGATGCAAATGTAAACCCTAATCCAAGAAATTGCTGAGGAATTTGATTTCGAATAAAAGGGATGTAAATAATGCACAAGATATACTGCAGTGTATACTAAATTATTATTATAATGAATGATGTCTAAATATATTAACCGTGTTAAAACTTTTCTTTATTCTGCCAATTACTATGGCAAGCGTTGAGCACGCTTTCAGCAAATTAAAATTAATAAAGAATTGTCTTCGGTCAAGCATGTGGGCAGAACACTTAAATGCAAAAAAATTCTAATTTCTCACAAGTAATTAATAGCAAAAATAAAATCATGCTTTAAATAAACATGTAATAGTAATATATGTCTGCAATTGTTTCTTTTTTTCTGCTTTATCAAAAATTTAGGGTCTTAAATGGGTTTTTTTGAACTCAGGTCCTTTAAGAAAGAAGGCCGGCTCTGAGTACAAGCCATATTAAATGCACCTGGACGAAAACTGACTTTTCCTTGAAAGAATTGGTAGTTTCGATCGTTAAAGTCATTAAATAAGCAACGCCTGTTAGCTCAACAATTTACCCTCCTTAAATCTGATCCCATCTTTAATATCGCAATCATTAACGTGATAATTTATGGAGAATTATTTACTACCAAATTTTAATATCATATAAGGAAGTGTTATTTCTGGGTGGCCTCATATCAGTTATTGATCGCACCTGATTTACACACGTAAAAGCGTTTTTATAAACATATATTTCCTCAGAAGATGAGTAAAATGATAAAATCATTTTCTAGAATGTTTAATTATCCCTTGGTGATATTAATTTTTTTTATTCTGAAAACTGATGAGCTTGCTTAGGTACATGAAAACAAATTCCGCTCCAGTAAACCACAGCTTCAGGAAGTTCATCTCCAGGCTAAGCAACAAAAAAAAAAAGTTTTCTTTCCTCTTATCTGAACACAATATCCTTATATCCGGGATTGTTTTTTTCCACAACTAAGCTTCTCTGTTAAAATTAGATTAAAACGAAATACTTAATAACTTCTTAAATACAAGTTGAGTTTTTTTTTTATTATTATTATTTCCTTCTGTGTTTGAATCGCATTCCGATTACTTACCCACTTATTAGGCCGTCTGATACGGACGATTGGGACTTCCTGCCCTTTTTCCGTGTGGTTGACAGCGGAGACGTTAGCTTCTGGCCATACTCAAGAGAGAACCATTCTGATGGAAATCACGTCGGAAAACGTGGTCTTCAAGGAGGTCAAGTTCGAGACTGCTTTTAGAGGATTCGCTTTGCCTTACCTACATACATGTTTTACTCCACTTCTGAAAGATTTTTTTCCCTTGCCAAAAAAAAGCGTTTTTAGAGTAATCTCATGTTACTCGATTGTTTTCTGTTCGACGTTCTCCGTTAATTGATGTTTATTAATTTTTTTGTTTAACCAAGAGTTCCTTTAACATGTAATAACTGCTATTTGTATTTACGGAATATGGGAATTAGATTAATTCATTTCTTTAATATTTTGGAAATGTATTGAAAAGAAAAAGGGGTATATAAATATAGCTTTAAACCTGCTCTCTTTATTACGCACATGAATATTCTTAATAGAATCGAGTCTCATGACATCATAATGCCATTAAAAATATAAACGTCTGGGCGATCTATTTCAAATTGCACATTGTCTTTTGAGATAATTAATTTCAATGCGGAAAATAGATTAATCCATTTCTTTGTTATTTTTGGATTTATTAAAAGAAAAATGGGTTTATACCTGTTGCTTTAAAACCTGTTCTCTTTATTGTGAACATGAGTATTCTTAACAGAGTCGAGTCCCATCACATCAAAGTGCCATTAAAAATATAAATGCTTATGTGATCTATTTGAAATTGAAAGTTCACTTTTACTGTAATGTAATTACACTTTCTGATTTCTTATTTTAGCTGTGTGTATATGCATATCTGATAAAAAGAGCTTTACTTCCTTAGCTTTCAACAAGTGGAAGAAATTCTGTATTTAAATATTTGACGTAAAAATAAAAGCGATTTGAATTTCATTGCAACAATGAAACCTATTGTAGCAAACAAATTATGCAAAAAAGTACTCTTTTAAATCAACTTTTAAAAAAATTTATAATCAAATTTAAATTTTAAAAAAATAAAAATCAAATTTTTTAAAAAAAATCCAAATTTAAAAAAAAATACAAAAAGTGTCAAAATTTAAGAAATAATTACATAGGAATTAATTTGATATCGTTAAAAAGACAACTTCTTAAAT
Source organism: Argiope aurantia (assembly GCA_026543865.1). Classification (NCBI taxonomy): domain Eukaryota; kingdom Metazoa; phylum Arthropoda; class Arachnida; order Araneae; family Araneidae; genus Argiope; species Argiope aurantia. The sequence continues at coordinate 109,872 of JAPMOR010125482.1, forward strand.
TTTAAAATGGTATTATAATTAATTTCATACAGTAATTGTTTGAAGGAATTATCATGGAAAAGGCGAAAATCTCGTTTAATTTTTAATTAATTTAAACTCTAACTAAAATTTCCAAAAAATCGCCCAGAGGTACGCATTCTCATCCTTCAAACGTATATATATGTGTCAGATATGGGAGCTGCTTTAGACAAATAGTCTGTGTAATACTAACACTCACACACAAACACACACACACACATTCATCTATAAAGGATCCTTTTTTACTTTTTCATATACGAAGCAAACAAACTACAGTAATCGTCGGAAAAGGCATACTTGGTCTTATTCTCTATACTACGAACGCACATTTCTCATGTGCTGGACTCTGGAAATAAAAATATGCTCGCACGCAGCGTCCACGACCTTGTCTAAGATTCATAATTTTATGCGACGTATTGGAGGATAATTCCTTGATTAAGAATTATAAGTGATAATTTAGGAGGAACAGCTCTTGTTGATTTGATGAATATTTGCATATCCATAAATATTAACGTTTTAAGCGCTCAAAGTATCTTATCTTTGTTTGAAATAAAATTTTGTCATCCTTCGGTTTAATTTTTAAATACATTCTTACATGCCTATCAGAATTTTTCCTCTTATATCTATAAATCTAATCCAGTTTTTTGCACCGTCGTAACAAACTTCGATAGCAGTTTGATATGGAATTGATAATCTATTCCGAACGAAGATAGTTCCTTGTGATTATTTTTATTGATAACTTAAGCTGAATGATAATAACTAGATATAACCAAACCCTATTTACGGAGATACAATCAGTTAAATATTGATGATGAATTGAACAATATTTTTTTTAATGAATGATGATTTTCTATCTGGAAAGGGAAAAATAAACCTAAGCTCGATTGGTTTCATTTATAAATAATATCACTAGTCCATGTTGCCTCGAGAATTTATCAATCGTAAAAAATGATAGATTTTTCAATGATGTTTCTAAATATATATATATATATTCTTTTTAATACATTCTCCGAAATGTAATGAAATGCTGATTTAAAAAAATAGGCCCCGGTGGCTTGCTGGTAAGGTCTTCACCTAGGAACCGGAGGGTTTCAGGTCAAATCCCGATTCCACCGAAGAACTGTCGCATAAGCGGGTCTGTTGCAAGATAAATCCATCGGGGCCAAACGCTCTTCCGCTAGTAGAGTGTAGAACCTTGGTGGGAGAGGTGCCAGTTCAGATGTCGTCATCGTCCTCTGACCATGGTTCAAAATTACGATGTCTGGCCCAAAATAGCCCTAGTGTTGCTTTAAAATAGGGCGTTAATATAACTAAACTTTAAAAAAAACAGATAGAATCAAGTGTATTTTAACTGATCCTTCCATCATTAAGTTTGGAAAAAAAAATTTCAAAATGTCTTTCATCGAAAGCACAACGTTATATAATATAAATAAAAAAATGTATTGTAAGATTATCAATAATTAAAAATTTTATTTTTATAAGTTTTTTTATAAAGTATAGTAAAGAAGTATAAATTTATAAATATAAGGATAGGTGCTTATATGAGTTTTTATATTGTCTAAGTCTGATCCTGCTAAAATTTGATGCATGTGTAAAGGTTGTCACATAACTTATAAAATAATTCTTTAATAATTTTATCTTAATAAAGCACTTTTATAAAATTTAATAAAGCACTTTAGTATCAAATTTTGAAAGATTTTAAAGACGTATTATTGTAATAGCTTTATACTTGCTATATTCATTGTGTAAATAGATCTTTCTGGAGTCAAGAGCAGTGTTATTATAGTGTTATTACATATTGACGGATAATATATTGTTTTACTTTCATGGTATTGTAACTTCGCTTTCTTATCACTACATATATAAAATTCAGTCTTTATTCCGTTGTTTTTATCATTGGATAAAATAATTAATAAAACAATGCTTTAAATGTTTTGTTTTTTTGAAAAAATGTCAAAATTTAGGGGAAAAAATAACTCGACAAATGAGCTGATATTATAACTTCGGGAAAACACCAAACTGTGGTTTAATTTAATTAGTAAAATCTCTATTTAAATTTTCACAAAAAAAAAAAAAAAAACCTTCGACGTATTCACATTCTAATTCTCCAAAATCCATTTGCACAAAATTTGGTAGCTCTGAGATCTGGTCTTCAGAACACCAACGCATACAAATGTTTACAATACATACAGATACGCGCATTCTTCTTTATTAGTAGCACAGATTAAATGTCGAGTTTATGTTTAACCTCGTGTTAAAGAAATTCAAGATTGTTTGAATCTCTCCTTCTTGAATAATTTAATCCAAAATTCAGGTGTCAATACCACATATCAAATATGATCTCACTTGCTTGTATTTTTGCATTAGTGTGTTCAGATAAGCCAGGACGGGTAGTCAAACAGACATTATACCCTCTCATGGATTTGGTAAAAAATTACGAGCAGATCTATAGTTTTGGTGTAAAGATCAAACTCTATATTCACCTTCAATATTCAATTCTTCAACTCTATATTCGCCTTTGAATATTCAAATCTTCTTTTCTTACAGAACAAATTATTCAGCTAATAATTTTTTTTTTTTTTTTGTATAAGAGACTGGCATATTATAGCTTTTTATTATCTCATCTGCGCATGCCATTTTACTCTTTAACTTTGAGTGCTAACGCTAAATTTAACTAATTTTGCAATTTAGCTTTCCTCTGTATTTTAACTTTAACTGAACATTAAAATACAGGAGAAATTTACACCTTAACTAAAGAGTCTAGATGTTCTGGATCATCTAGAACAAACCCAAATTTTAATTAAGCGTACAGGTTTTTCTCAGTCTTTAGTAAATAATCGGCATTAAAGCTCAGTTTTAGCGTCTCTTATTTCAGTAGCGCCGTCTAGGGCCAAGAGTACGTCTTAGCTGTTCATATGTCACAGCCCTTTGCACGGGGCGGATTTCATTCACAGATCGTAATTTAGACCTGAATCAGAGAAAAATCACCTCTCATCCCCAGTCGCCAGGGAGGATTTTTAGGCTACGACAGATTTATACATGCACCAGTCACCATGTACATGGAGAGTCTTCGACTGGCAGGGTTAGAACTCACAACCCAAGGGAGGTGAATCCAAAGCCCTACCAACCAAGCTATCCCAGCCTACTTTTATATCTCATCGTACGAATGATGGTGTCCATATTGCATATTCAATTTCGTTTACTACAAAATGGAACTATGTTGAAAAATGCCAAACTTTTAGGTATACGAGAAAGACAAGAACAGCCTATCCCTCTCTGTAATAAAAAGCAAATTGTCCTAATAAACTTTTGGTGTATATATATAGAATAATCAGAAGTGCTGGATTGCTCAGGATTCGCAAATCGCTCGGTTATGATTTTCGAATTTTCTTAGAGAAGTGATAAAAAAAAAGAGTTGCGCATTCGAATAAAATGCTCAGATTATCCCACTTTTAATTTATCGATA
>JAPMOR010125482.1:113365-148349 GCA_026543865.1 Argiope aurantia
TAACGATTACTCCATACATAAATCATCCTGAACACAAAAGTAAGAGTCAAATATACATTTTTATTTTTATTTTGCTCTGCTTTTTTTTAAATTCTATTAATAACTGCTCCTCTAGCCGAAGTATCCGGTGGAGTTCAGAAAATATGGCCATGTTTTTTTTAATTAATCCGGGTTTTTTTTTTCAAAGAAAAAAGCTAAGTAATTATTTGAAACGATGGATTTTATAACAGAATGGATACGGATATATATTCTAAGAATATATATTTCTAAGACTCACATGCCACATAAGAGCCAGATCATTGTGTAAGATTCCAAATTAAGAATACAGTCAACTTTAGATTATACTCTTTACTGATTATCAGTGATTGTTAATATGAAAATATTATTAAACCAGGGGGGGGAATCTCCCCGAAATTTGCTCGTGTACTTCCTAATTTAGGAGTTATCACTTCTTCCTCCTGAATAAAAACTGGGCCTTGGACAAGGCCTTCTTGTTATGCACAGTTTTTTTTATTTTCAGTATCTCGCAATGAAAGTTTTGTGCTCCATAATAAGAGCAACGGAACAAAATCTTATAGTAAGCTTCTTTTACTTATGTCATTGCGTTTTTAAGTTATCGCATTTACATGAATGAGAATGGACAAACCAATAGAGGGTTAACCTGTACGTTTTCCAGTTATTATGTTCACTTCTTCACAGACAGGCATACTTCCTACGAATGGACTTAGTACAAAATTGTTGTTTGGATTTTTCTGGCGCAAGAGCCACAGTTTTGACTATGTTGCGCCAAACCAGGGTTAAAATCATATCAATGCACAATAATCAGAAATGGATAGAGTACAAAAGTGCTTAAAAACAAATAAGTTTAAATGAGTGCATAAAATTTGATGAACTTTAAAAATGCAAACATTTGAGCATGTGTTATCTTACCAAGTAAGGAAGGTAATGGAGTGTCCTCGTTTTGAAAAAATAGCAAATGCTGAGCATTGAAATTTGGTCATTCTAACATTATATATTGGACAGACATTTGACAGTCACATAGAGGTGGTTATTCGTCTAGCAGCACGTGGAGATGGATGAATCTAGTATGCCCAGTGCGTAAACGGGTTAACGCTGTGTCTGCTTTTTGATTCGGTAATGTAGACCCCATTTGCGCATAAGATGTAATAACATGTGATTTATTGTTAGTTTCTAGGTCCCACTCAGCTTGCCATATGGAATAAAGAAGCATTTTAGTGTGCTTTTTTTTTAGTTGAGATCGCTGGAATACTTATCAATTTAGCAGCCGTGTCTGCCTTCTCATTACCCAGAATTCCTACAGGAGAGGGCATCTAACAAAATAAAATAATAAAATCACGGGAAGTCAGATAGTTAAAAATATCAAGGATTTTTAAAATCAAAGAATGGTTATGAGGATGAAGATGAAATGATTTTAGTGATTAGAATCTGCACAAATAATAAAATTTTTTCCAGGTCTCTCCAAAATGTCCAGGTTTCTGTACAAAACTGTACGAAAATCTGTAAATGTGGTCCAATATTTATCCTCTTGGATCGATTTGAGGATTATTCAAGGTTATCTGGCCACTCAAATCCGTGGATAATCATGAGTTAATTTAATATTCTGCAGTCATTATTTTATAACGCGATTGCCAAATCTAGCGTGTCTAGTAAAAATAGATTATTAACTGATTTTTCTTAACTGACGCTAATCGTGGTGGTGACCCAGTGCTCTGACCTTAGTCTTCTAAGTGGAAAATTGTCTTTTCATCACGCTGCTGAGTATCCTGAACGCATTTTCAACACTCCATGTCAGAAGCTGTTACAAGTTTCGATACACGCTCCGCTCAGGGCAATAGAGAAAGTCGAAAAAATCGAATCTCGCAATTTCCATCAGTTGGTGGCTGGGAATAGGTTGACCCTGATGACCTGGTTTTGGTACCATTTTCACTACTCTTTTCTTTTCTTTTTTTTTCCCCTCGCCAATTTTGCGAATTGATTACTCATTGGGTTGTATTTTTTAAAAAAAACCAAGACCTGATAGTTTATGTATTTTTTATTCATTGCTGTTTTTCTTTTTCGCTTGCGTGGGTCGATATCACACGGAAAAAACCTCACGACTAGAAGGCTTCGAACGTCTATGGCCAGAAATGTTCGGAAGTACATTGTTGAAAGAAGCACTGGTTTCTTCAGTCTAGCCGCCAACGCAAGCACTGCCATTGTTGATGCAAATTTAAGTATAATAAGCCGGGAGTGGCTCTCTTAAAAAGAGGGTGGATTTCTAGTAGGAGCTGGGAAATGGATTATGATTATGCAATACTTTAAGAATTCGGTATGATTATGCTTATTATCAGAGAAATTTGCTGAAGTCAATTCTGTTATAAATCCAGCATCTTTGACTCAATGAGTGAGTTAAATGAACACTTTCTGAATTTCAAACAAGGATTATTTGGATTTTGGACGTTTTCTGCAACGCTAATAAAAGATATCAAGAATATTTAGAGGTGATTTTTTTAACAAACATATTTAAATATTTTTTTAAGAATTTCCAAACAATGACAGTGCATATTTTTACTATTTACAATCATATATTTTGCTATCACTTTTGCTATTTTTCCTTCACCCACTAAATTCTCGATATTTATCAAATTAATAATTATTATATTATCTAAATAGTAGAATTGAAATTAGTTTGGTTTGGCTAGATTAACATCTCATTCAAAAGCAACACTAAAACAATCCTGGTCAGTTAAACAAAATGGCAGCTGAGTTGCGCCCCCAAACCCAGACTTTCACCTTAACTGTGAAAGAGAAAAATTCTTCAGAGTCTAATTTTTTAAAAAATAAAATACATTGATTTTTAACTTGGACATTTAATGATACATTAAAAAGGAATAATTCAATACAGATATTTCGAATCTAAGACATGATCACCTTAACAAGGCGCAAAAAAAGACCAAACTTGGCAAGACCCACTGCAGGAGTGTCCACAATTGAGTGACTCGCTTTATACATATATCAATGATTGAAATTTAAAATTAATTTTATTGTATAAAATTTTTATGAAGTTAAATCTAGTTCCGCTTATATAACTTAAGCTGTTTACTTAACAGAAAAATTATGAACAATTTGAAAATCTAATCAATCTGAAATTCGCTTAAATAAAATTTATGGCGAGTCTAGGACATTTTTTTCCTGTATATTATTATCAGTTATTCAAAATAAATATCAATTTATATATCCTAAATTTCATTTAGTATATAATTAAAGATGGAACGTTCATACAATCGTATAAAGTTTGAACAAACGGACATTCGATTTTTATATACATAGCTAACCATCTGAGTAAACATACAATAAAACTCACTTTTTCGAATACTGTTATTATTCCAATGTTGCCACCGCAAAATGAAAAATCGTGCAAGTTAAATTTGATGCCATTTCTAAATCGGTTTAAAATGTTGTTATTTTTCATTGAAGAAGTCTGGATTGGAAGAAAAAATCAAGATTACGAAATGGTTTCTTTCTTTTATTCTTCATCCAGATCTGTTTACGAATGTTCTTACTGTATGCGGAATCGTATTGTTCTTTCTGGTTGCTTGATATCGTGACAGATTTGTCATTGGAGCAGCCGGAACATTTCTCAAAGGATTTAAGAAGGAAATTCGAATTCTGAATCCCGATTATGATTAGAATTCTGAGTTCTAATAATATTGATATTATCTGCAAGGAGAACTTTGATGATATTCTTCTAAAACAACTAAGAATTTTAAATTTCGGTGATAATTTTTAAGACATTATTATGACAATTCATTCTTTAAGTATGACTGAATCCCCTGCAAAAAAAAATTCTATCTACTAATAAAAAAAATGAAAAATAATTTCAACAGTAATAAATTAATAGAATTATTGCATAATCTTAATTTATAAAAATTTTCTTATTATTTTTGAATGAAAGCCAAAAAAATGAGATTAAACTTCTTTTTGTACAGGAATATAAGAATTGAGAATGATATAGCCCCGAAACCACCATTTTCTCCCTTAAGGTATCAGTCTGCCTACGGAAACAAATTTTTGAAAAAACTCTCTAATGATCTATTTCAGTTCATTTTCTGGATAAATGAGATTGCAAATAATGAAAAATATTTATCAGAAAATTCTGTACCAATTGAGATTCTATAAAATGTGTCAATTTGGGCAAAAAATAATAAAAATTGCAACAAAAAGCAAAACATTTTTCCAAATATTTTTATACTCAACATACTTATAGCTGTGGTGAAGGGCATGAACTAGAATCTAAGAAATATATGCATTTTCAAAAATGTTATAGTTAATCGAGTATTTCTGTATTGAAAATTTCACAAAATTCATTGCTGAAAATTAGATTAGGCAGCTCTAAAACAAAATCTACTCAGTTCAAAGTTATGTAGCGATTTGGTTATAGCGAGGATCGAAATCGCAATGTTTGGGTTTGTAACCGAGTAACAAGACCACAAGTCAAAAGTAATTATTCATGTCTCGTAGCTGTTATCTGGCTTATAAAGCATCACCACAGTTATATCGCTAGTTCATTGCCATTGGAACACATAAGGTAACATATTTGCAAAATTTCAAAGTAATATATTTATAAATTTTTATGACATCAAGTTTTGCGTATAAAATTTTTTACAAAATCCAAGTTTTTTAAATATTTATTTAAAGTTTTCACTTGTCTTGTACTAAAAATACTTTGTAAATATAAACAATGTTCAAAAGAAGATGTAATTGCCAATCCTTTTTGACATAAAAACTACTCAAAACGTATTCTAATACACGTGGCTTGCTAATATAGCATATTATAAAATAAATTATAATTCAGAGAGGCATGTATTTGATAAAATGTTGAAAAACATTCAACTTCCGGTTTCGTTTTCAGCTGCAGTGGTTTATAAAAAATCACACATTTCGGTTCCTATTTAAAACAAATACAGATTTGGAAACCCAAATAAATGGATTTTAAAATAAAACAATAAAATTATTTGTGAATTTTGTCCAAAAACTGCTTTTAAAAGTAGACATACCTTAATTTTGTAGGGATTGGAACATTGAGGGGAGAAGTATTGCAATTTCTGAGAATATCCACCAAGATATTGCAAACTGAAGTTTAAAAAAAAATAGAAATTATGGATTAGAAAAATTTCCTTTCTGTTCTCAGTAATCGCAGCTATCGAAAACGTTTTTGTAAAAAAGTTGTTTGTTATGATGTTGTGACATTTCTTTTAGTTTAAATTATCTTTCCTTTTTCAATTATAAGGAAATTATGAAGAAATGAGATTTTTTCTTTTTGCTGAATGGCCGAACTATGAGTTCGATCGAAATTTCCATATATCATTCACAAATTCAAATCCAATCAAAATCACTGTATGGTGATATATAAATCATTTGTATCTCATTCCTTTTCAATGTACAGTGCTTAAGCACATTTCCAATGACTGAGTCATTCGTGCAGTGATAAAAAATTATCGCAATGAGAAATAAAGTTAAAATTTATATTTTGTTTGTAGTTTTGATAGTTTCATTTTCTATTACTTACCATAAGTCATAATAGTTAATACATTCCATGCCTCTTTGGAAGTATTGCTAATCAGTTAGAATTATCCATATTCACAGAAAAATTATAATTTATACCAATAATAATGTGAATGTGTGCATGGTAGTGTTAGCTCTCTGGACCATTTAATCTACAGATACAATCCAAAATAAATTATTTATACAACAATGTTACTAAATGCACATGACTAAAAAAGCATTAACTAAATTAGACTAAGTTTAAGAATTATTAAGAGTTTATTTTGTTTTAATGTTGGAACTAAATTAAGGAAAAGAAATCGAGTATTTTTGCATTGAAAATTTCACAAAATTCTTCTTTGGAAATTACATTAGGCAGCTCTAAAACAAAAACTACTCAGTTCAATGTTATATCCCTGATTCATTGACTTTGGAACACTTAAGGTAATATATATGCAAAATTTAAAGTTAATATATTAATAAATATTTAAGATATCATGTTTTGCGTATAAATTTTTTTACGAAATCAAAGTTTTTCAAAAACATTCAATGAAAGATTTCATTTGTCATGTACTAAAAATGCCTTGAAAACATAAACAATGTTTAAAAGCAGATGCAATTGCCAATGCTTTCGGCATAAAAACTACTCAAAACGTATTCTAATATACATGACTTGCTCATAGCACATAGCATAAAATAAATTATAATTGAGAGAGACGTGTATTTGATACAATGTTGGGAAACATTCAACTACTTCCAGTTTTGTTTTCAGCCACAGCGGTTTATAAAACATCACATATTTCGGTTTCTATTTATCGTGGAATTAAAATAAACACAGATTTAAAAACCCAAATAAATGGGTAAAAAAAACAATAAAAAACTGTAAATGTTGACCAAAAACTGTCTTTTAAACATAGACAGATACCTTAAGTTATGTTATTATAATTGAATTTTACATATGCTCTGTTTACTATGTACATATAATAAATCTTCTGTTCTATCTTTCTAATGAAGATCAGTTACTTGGCATCACGACGTTATTAAAAATGTAAATATCTGGCTCATTTACCTTTAAATTACGCGATATTTTAACTTCATTTTTTTTATTTGTCTTGTAAGCTACATGGATATAAACTTCACAGATATAAAATAGAATCCTTCTTCCGTAGCTTTAGCGGTTATATATTTCATTTAACAATGGTTTGAATTTCAGAAATACAATGTAACATACGGTTGGAAATTAAAAGCATTTCGGAAATAAGGAAAAAAATTAGAAATTTAGAAAAAAATTTGAATAAAACGGTAATTTTTTAAAATTTGTTGAAATCCAAAATAAATAAATAAAAATTCCCGACTATTAAATTGGCATAATTTAAAAGACAATTTTTTATATTTTGATGCGTTGTAAAATTGAATTTTGTGCGATAATATTTTCGAAAGTTATAACGGAAAAATTGCAAAATTCAACTAAATTTTTAATTTATTAAAATTTAAAAATATCGCTCCGAAATGCACATTTTTATCCTTCAAGATATGCATGTGCTAAATTTAAATTATAATATATGCCAACTTTTTGTTAGTTATCATAGCCTTTAACTTGGTGAAAATTAAAGTTGAAAAGCATTTCATTCTTAGTTTTTGAAATTGTTAATATTTAACAATATTTAACATCTTAATAGATCGAAATTATTAAGTGGTGATAAAATGCTTCTGTGAGCAAAAACTTTTCTTCTCTTTTTCGTTAAAACAATGAAAAGTGCAAAAATAAAGAATAATACATTATTCCTACTCAAAATGTAGACAAATTATAGACAAAATTAGGCCAGCCTAGAATATTTGACAACAATAGTATGTACTTTGCGCCTCAATATTTAGTTACATGATTACATGGCATGCACAAATGAGTTTGTTATGCGACTCACGTGAATCAATTACTAAAAACAAAAATTTCTATTATGAGAATAATGAATGCAGATACTCAGCAACCCTATCTTTCAGAACACGTTCTACATTTAATACATAAAATTTGTAATTCCCGCTCAGCTTATAATTATTTAATACTTCGATAAGATTATTTTTCTAATTTAATGGTTGTAAATTAGAAATAATAAATTAGAATAGTCATAAATTAGAAATAATAAAATTGAATGGTCATAAATTAGAAATAATAAATGGTAAATAAAATTATCGATCTAATGAAATATTCACCAGTTTCCGGATTTTTTTTCTGACGGTAGCTCCTGAACTTCACTGAATATTTTTTTTCAAATTGAAAGCAAACTAAATTTTATCTATTTTCTTAAAAGAAAGTACCGACCTGTTGATAATTAATATTAGTTATTAAATAGTACATCAGTGCTATAATTACTAGATTAGGTATATTGGCTAATAAGCATAAAGGTTACATACCCCTGATTGCTGAATAGCCGCCATCCATTCAAAGCAAAAATGTTTTTAACAAAGCAAGCAAAACTTTCAACCTTTTTTCAAAAATGAATAAGTATTGTTTAAAACTCTAGAAAAATATTTTATTAATAAACTTGATTGTTTAATGCCTGAATCTGTATCTCTACTAATAATAAAAGTGTATATGTGTGTCTGTAAGTGTATCTGGTTGCATCTGTATGTGTTGCCACTCTTTTTTTTTTTTTACTGTTATTGTTGGTTGTGGGTTTGGAGGTGGTTTAAGAGTTGAATTTTCTGAAAATACTAATTATAATTATAATTAATTGAAAACTAAACAAAATTTTTATGTTTTTCACCGTAATTTCTAGAAGTATTAATACTGTAACTCAAAATTAATTTGAAATTTATCTTTTTGATTATATCAATTTAATTGTCGTGCGAAATTTTCCTAAACGTTGTCAATTTTTTAAAATTATGTTCTTGTATAACTTTAAATAATAGATTTCATTACTGAACTTAAATGCTATCAGTTCTAATTATTCCGTGAAATATTTAATTGCGTGATTTTCTTATGTTGTTGAAAGATAAAGAAGGAGAATCCTGTTTAATGTGTAGTTTGCATAAGTTTTTTTTATAAGGAATAATACATTTAAGTCACATCCCCCGGGGCCACCACGTAATTGAGGATGAGAAGCTCCTGGCATGGTGGTTTGTTCTCACCATCCCTGTGGGTACACGAAAATATGGGGATCTGGCTCCTCCCATCGTTGATGGGATGTACTTTCTTAGGGAAGGGTTGTACCTTGGCCGGTGCTCAACCACAGTTCCCGCCAGTGTTGGTCATTCAGTTTTTAATCAGCATATCTTCGAGGTGGGTCGGAGAGTCAGTGATATGATTTACATTTAAGCAGTACCGCCAAAGTCAAACAGCAGATTATTCGAATAGTTATGTCCGGGCAGCACTATGATGTCACTTTTTACTATGACGATATTTTTAGGTTAGTCCACACATACAATGAAAAGAAAAGGTGTAAAGCTATTTAAAAAATAAGGTCTTGATGTATGATTTGATGCTTGTATCTTTTGAGGAAGGTGAATCATGAATATTAAAGTATAAATAAAAGATTTAATTGGAAGTAAATATCTAATCTTAAAATAAAGGAAGAAATGCGTGAGTTTGTCAATCACAAAAACAGTGGATAATATTGGCTTGAAATTCGCACAAGATATTCTTCGGGAAGTTTTTAGGAAGGTAAGAAAGAAGGAAGTTTAGATTATCGATAAGGGTAGGTTTAGGAAAAACTTTTCAATATCATAAGCAATGACCAACAAAAAATGAAAAATATCGTTTCAGACATTGAAAATAAATATGAAATAACAAGGTTAAAAAATTGAGATGAAGCAAGAATGGATTTGAATTTATCCCGATATAAGTAAGGTAATAAATCTAGTATCATGCAATATAAAATATATGAAAATTTTAAAATTTGTATGATTTTGAAAATTAATGGACATTTTTTACTCGCTTCATCTTTTACATCTCGCAAAATTCAGCTATTTGAACAGAACATAAAATAATATTCAATTTGCTTTATAGTTATAGATATAGTATTCGAAAGTAATTATGAATGCTTTATGGAAAAATCGATTAAAAATTATGCCACGTTTAATTATATATTTAATCTGAAATAATTGATATATTATTTTGATTCAATATGAATGGGTATATTTTCTGCTCCAAAGTAATCAAATACCAGATAAATATCGGCAAAAATTCATTATTGTCGTAACAGATATTTTTCACTGAAAATAATTGGTTAGTTATTATATTAAAAAAAATCAGGAATTCAGAAAATTTCAATCTTTGGCAGTTGGAGTATGAATATTGTATTATTTATTGCATCACTTTTAAAGGACAGATACAAAGACTTGGATTTTCAATGCTATATTATGTCACTAAACTCCCAAACGAACAGAAATAAACACTAGTATTTTGGATATTGAATAGCATCTTTTCTATGTTATACTTCAGACCAAAAACAAACACTTTGATTAATCAATGTTTATCCTATAATTCCCACATTGTTTCTATAAAATAAATATAAACACTTTGATTTTTCACTATTACATTACCTTTAAAAAATAGAAGCAATTGCTTGGATTTTTGTTTTTATGTTTTACTTCAAGTACATTATGTTCCAAGCTACAAATACTCAGAATCTTACTTCTAAATGGAATGGATTCAATGTAGTCCCTAATGAATATGTACAAACATTTTCAACAACCGAAAATCAATCTGAAGAAATGATAAACTTAAACATCCCCGTACTGTTGAAGAAAAAGGTCTCGCGAAGCCCTCTAGGATGTCAACCTCTGTAAAAACTGTAAACAAAATAAAAAAGGCAGTACGTACGTGTCTTGCCGTAATCTGGGTGCTCCAAAGGTGCGTCTTTGAACCTTCCCGTAATCCAATAAGTTTGCTTATGAGGAAAGTTGAAGCCCATACTTAAAGTAATAAGGCCCGATGAGATTGAACTTTTCGATTTCCATGCGTAGCACCTGTGTTGGCCACGAAGAGAAGAGCTCCCAACAGGTGTTCAAATAATCCATTTTTGTGACGCATCGCACAAAATCACTTTTTTGCATGCGACATGGAATTCCTTCTGTGCAGACGTTTTCTTCTGTGATTGTCAACATCTACGTTTAATCCTGCGCATGACAATGACCTACAATGTGAGGATGCCTCCAGATTTGATGGCGATTGGATGCAAAAATATGGATAAGTAGGATATTGAGCACCTAGGTTTTGGCAGGCCTTAAGTTCCAATGAACTTTATTAAATTTTATTATTATGTTTGTGGAGCTGTACTGTGAAAAGTAAATCTTATTATTGTGTCGTGTAAAACTGCAGGCTGTGGCGTGGCTCGTTGCTTCAGAATACTGCTTCCAAAAATATTAAAATACACAACACGAAAATATACGCTTCATTTATTATTATCCTAGCTTTCGCAGTTTGATGGAGCATCCTAGTAGTCGCCAAATGATGTAATAATGTTTAATGGATTATTTTACTTAGAATAACTTATTCATAGATCTGATTCAATAGCAAAAATGAATAACATGCGTTTAAGCTGTGAGTGCTTCTTCCGCATGGACATTAACGTCAAGGTATTAAAGAATTAAAGGACTCAATTCATTTGCACCCTTATCGCCACGGTTTAAGTACGTAAAATGGGTACTTTCCCTCTCCTTATAAGTCATTTTACCACGGACACAAAAACTTAGATCACAATATTAAGCAGAACACTTAGTTGCAGCAATTTTCTTCCCTCTTTCGTTAAGATTCCATTTAAGACAGATTAAGCTTTACAATATAGTAGGAGTTATGGAATAAAGTTGATAAGTAAATCGATCTGTACTACATCAGCAACTTTTAGTGTAAGAAACGTGAAGAAATAAGTAAATCGATTTTATTTCTTGCATCAGCAATTAATTTAAGAAACGCGAAGAAAAAAGGCCAAAGAGTATGAATATAAATTGAAGAGAGGCAATGCAGATCTAAATTGGAACAGAAAGCAGTCTCTGTCAATAGAATAGTTTCAGAGCTGTGTTAATATTAAAATAAATGAATAAGGAAATTCTAATACTAATGTTTATGAAATTGATGCCCATATTGTTCATCGTCAAAATTTAAAAGTAATCAGGCAAAAGAATAGCATGAATGAGTAAAATCATTTTTATCTTTCCTGTCTTGGTGCGCTACAAGAATATCTCAAAGGAGACCATACTCATAATTACCGTTCTTACATGCACTTCCTATCCATCGAGTCAAGAATCCCAAAAGCAACATCATTTAGGGATCTCATAGTAGTAATGGCGACATTCTGGGAGTTTACCAAATATAAAGATACTACATAGAGTCTATTCTAATTTACAAAAATAGCTATTATTATCAACGCAAGAGAAAACATGTGGGGGCAGATATATCCTACCCACTATGCAATCTGGCGGGTAGGACTTTTATATTTCTTTCCCAACTCGAAAGAGCTACTTCTACTTGTTCTGTTCAACAGTTTAACCGTTTAACTTACAGCTACCAAATATGGTACATGTATACCTTGGAAGTCGGAAATGTGCACCTGCGGTCCTTTTTTTTAAAATTTTAATTAGAATATCAATTATTAATTTAAAACTAACTTTCCCTCCAAAGAATCTTTTTATGTTCCCCAACGCCAAATAAGTAAAGCTTCGGTTTTTTCCCCCAACGGTAATGAGGCTAGGGTTAACATTTTTCGACCGATTATTTCGAACGATTCTATTTATTTTCTTAATGTCTAATGCACTTAAAATTAAACATTGTTAATTAATCGATGTTTCAGATTCATTCTGAAGTACTTTTGAATTAAAATAACACAGAATAAAGGAAATTAAAAATTTCTAATCTACATAGCGTTACCCCAACTGGCGTAGAAAAATTCACGAATGCGCATTGTGTTCTGATTGTTGACAATATTATCAACGATGATTCTTGATTTAAATTATTTTTAGGTTAGTTTCATGCTTTTGCAATTAAATTGTATTTATGTTAGTTATATATTTTTTCTATATGCATATAGTTTTAAGTACATCGTTTTTTAAGTAGTTTTTTTAAACCTGTATTTTAAACGATTCATTTTATTTTCTTAGTGTTTGATGCATTTAAAATTAAACATTGTTAATTAATCGATCTGTTCATGATGAATCTGTAGAAAATTTCGTTGACAAATTCTTGAGATATAACATAAATTAAGAAAGATATTCTTTAGTGCCCAAAAAGTTTAAACGCTCAGTGACTCTGTTTTCAGTAATCATATTATATGAAAATAAATGCTTTGTTTCAATAAAAAATATTATTATATTAATTGCAGTTTAATCATTTCCACTTTAATTTAAAGCATAAATTCTACGGGAGCTATCAAAGAGATACATATTACATTATGCCTGAAGGCCTTTATAATATTATGAGTAAATTATATGATTATCAAAATTTGAAGTTTTAAAATATTTTGATGAAGAAACTATTAAAATAGTAGTTACATAAAATATTTAATTACTAAAATTTTAAGGAACATTAAGATTGGCGAACCGGCTGGTCGCCAAAGGCAGCTAGTAGAACAATAAAAAAAAATGGAAAGTCAAAATTTTTAAATATTATCTTCGAGAAAATCAAATGTTGTAAGCTTTTTTTTATTACTTTTTATTTATGACCTATTTACTAGTGAGTATCAAAAAAGATTCTAATATATTTCTAATAGTGTTTTTTAGCCTTAGACTTATTTTTTTAGAAGAGATAAGCTGTCGAAAATACCAGTTCTCCTAATAGCGACAACAATAAAAAAAAAAATGACAATTCCTTTTAGACTTACTTGAACTAGCTGAAATCCGTTCGATATTGGGACTGAATATTTCAGGATTTTTATTAATCCAAAACTTGTGGTTTGATTGCAAACGTAGCCTATATTTCAGTATTATTGAAAAAAATTGTAATTATTCATTGTATGCGAAACTGTAAGATTCTATTTAATACAAGAATTCTAACGTATATGTAAATGCAAAGCAGTATAACGAGTTTGTAAAATAGCTTCCCATCGTAATAAATCTCTTGGTAAGGAAAACAATTTTACATATGTTGAACGATTGCGGAGTGAATAGCCCACCACCCTTGGTGGCAAAACTTCAAAACCTTTTATTGCTTTGGAGCCAAATTTGGTAACAAATTCAAAAATTCTATACCGGAAGACAAAGCTGGACTGAGTCGGTATTGAATCGGCAGTTAAGGTTACCTCAAGCGAGTGCTCAGTGGAAAGTAGCAGAAGATGATTGAGAGGCATAAACAGTCGGAGACATTTAATATTTTTTCTAGATAATTTTGGAGCATATAATTGCACCACTTTAAAATATAAATTTAGTTTCTCAATTATTTCAATTTTCATTCCGTTTAATTCTCCAAGTGATTTTTAATTTTTAATTGGAAAATCAGTTAAATCAGTTTATAAAAATATTTTTGGAACATTATACAAAAATTTTCAATATCTTGATATACTGGATACTGGAATATGTATAGAAGTATTACTAACATTTTAGGGCTCATTTATTGTCGATATAATTCAGAGTAAATTTATAAAAATATGAAATATAACATATTTTTTTAGTATATTACACAGAAATAGGGTAGACACTACTAAAATTTTTTAAAACTTTCACAAAGTAAAACATACTTTTTAGACATTATTGTAGCTTAGGTGAAGCGTGTGTTAACTAAAGTCAAAGATTACACTCGCTAATCTCGAGACTTTATTCAAGAAACTAAAACTTACGTCGTTTCTTATCTGTAAGAGGAAATGACTCGAATCATTCAGATTTAGAAAGATGCAGAAATTATAAGAACATTCTAGAACAAACGAGAAATAACAGAAAGTAAATCAATAAGAAAACAATTTTAGGCAACTTGCCTGCACTCAGATACGCACTTGCGAACTGTCGCGTTCAGTTCATATCATTCTACCACTGAACCATTCACTCCTCACCAAGTTAGGGCAAGTTTTGTTACATTATAAAATGCCGTTGCTTTTGTAATTTGCGTGATATGAAAGGGACAAGAATGCAAGGATTAATGCAATCAAACTAAATTGATACAACTAATACAATCAATAAAACTTATCATTCTACGAAATCCTAGAGCTGGGGCTCGAAGTACGTTTGAGTATTTTTTTAGACAGATTCAATATTCAATATTAGAATTTTATACAGATCAATATTCAACAATTTTGCCGATTTTGATAGAAGTAAGGGCATGCTCATTAAAAAATAAATTAAGATATTGCATTGCTAAAAGAAATTCTGAGAAAAAAACATACTGTAGTGTCATTTTGAAACATTCCTCACATTGGCAAAATTCTCTACAAATAAAAAAAAAATACGTCAGTTACCTATACACATGTTTACTATCATTTCATTTTATTGGTTCCATTGTGCGATCAAGGCAACTTTCGAGAAATACGTTACAACAATAAAAAATATTCTGATAGGGAAGTCAAATAGAAAATTCAAACACAACATGGGAAGATTTATTTTTCCTTTTTTCATGAATTAAGTCAAAATTAACGAAGCGTTCCTTTAGTCCCAAGTACATTTTTATGAAGATGAACTGTTTTTATGTATTCCTAAACTACTTGGTGATGGGAAATCCAATCGATGTTGAATGACCCATTGTATTCCGATTGGAAAATGGGACTCTTACATCTGATTTTGGCGTTTTAAATGGCGCGCCGACGCACAAGAAAGAAATATTAAACAGGAATTTTTGTATGGAATCGGAAATTGAGGTAATTTATCACGTCTTTGAAGTAATTTCATCGGAAGAAAACTGATGAATGTATATATGCGAGATAAATTCTCCACAAAAATTGTTCAGGATTTCCTTCAGCATTTTGTTGTCATTTCTTCAAACATATCATTATAATTTAAATATAGTGTAGCAGCTAAATCAAGGAGTTTAGCCATTTTTTTAAATCTTTCTTTAGTCTAAAAGAAAAAGGATTCCCACACCTTTGCATCATCTTCTATAATCATATCAAAGAGTTTCTACACTCTTCACATGTTGATCCCATGTTTCTTATTTGGTGTGGCGTGGTGTGACGAGGGGATGCCAGCTCAGGTGTCGTTCTCGTCATCTGACCGCGGTTCAAAATTACGAGGTCCATCCCAAAATAGCCCTAGTGTTGCTTTAAACGGGACGTTAATATAATTAAACTACTAAACTAAACTAAAACCCATGTTCCTTATGATAACCATATTTTTAGAGTAACATTCTTTCTGTAAATTACAAGTTGTAAAACTCGTTATGCTCAGAATATAATTTTTATTCAGGACTTGTTGCAATAGACATCAATTAATTCATGTCAATGTTATATCTTTATACTTCAAAATTTAAAAGATACATTTAAATCTATTTGTTATAAAATTTGATGAATTTCTTAATTTTATGTAAAAAATTAGCTTAAAATAAGGACATTTACTTATATGTTTAAAATATAAGCTGTTTTTTTTAAGAATATGAGAGTTTCATCATAAATATTTTCTTCATATTAAGTAATCTTTAAATTGCGAATATATGGTGATTCTATCAGTAAATAGTTCTAAAATTAACCTTTCGATACCATTTCTTTGATTCAAATGTTTTAAAAATATATTTTTCTTTTTTATTAATTATATTTCATTTTAAAAAAAATTGCTAAAACTTGGTTAAGTAAGAAACCAAATTGACAAAATGATACTGACAATGTGCATTATGCCAATAAAAATAGTGCTTAGATCACATTTTTTATAGCTTTATTTACTCTTTTCTGTAGTTATTACGCAAAAAATTAACGTGCACTACAAGTGAAATATTAATAAATCAAGATTATTTGAAATTTCATTTTGCACTTAAAATCAAGCATTATTATGGTAAGATGTTTTCATTATAAATTAGAGTTTCGAATATTTGTTTATTTTTAAACAGTTATTATTCTGTTGTTGTTGTTTCTAATGGCGCTTGTCATAGACAAGCCCACTAACTTTAGAAGTTATTGATTTTAAGCCAAGGATGTGCCTCTTGTTTTTCAGTAGCGCCATCTGGGACCAAAAATACGACTTAGCTACCCACATCACAGCCCTTTTTACTGGGCGGGCTTCTTTCATGCATTTCATTCACAAACCGTAATTTAGACCTGAATCTGAGAACGACCACCCCTGATCTAGTACCCCCAGTGGTATTACTCTCGACATGGTGGACTTTGTGACCAAGACACATTTATATGTGCGCCAGCCACCACAAGCATGGAGGGTCTTTGGCGTCATGGTTCGAACTCGCAACCGAAAGGACGCGAATCTAACGCCCTACCAGCCAAGCTATCTCGGCCTCAATTATTAATCTTTTTATACAATTAAAATGGATAAATTGTTTTTCGACTTAACACTGAAAAGATCTAGACTAATAAAATCAATTACGTTTCGTTTGAATTTTGGTTAAAAAAATTATACTTAAGCATGTGTTTTAGGTTTGATTGAGCTTTTCATTAGATCAACATACCCAGGATGATAGGAATCTAAAGGGGAATTACCTCCTCTCCAAACTGCTACTCCACACCAACTAAAAAACCTTTTACTTACGACTACAGATTAAACACTTACTAAGACTAGCACGTTCTTTGCCAAAACCATGCCATGAGCACGTGGCGTCAAATCCTCTCTTATCCGAGGTCAAATTTGAAACGTTTATCATCAGGCCATTGTAACCCCTTACATGATAATGGAAATCTTTTTTAATATTATTTGCAAATAATCTTTGTAATAGTAACTGTTTTAATTAATACAGGGTGGCCATAAAATAACTTTTTCTGTTTGACGGCATCTGCAGCTGAAACGAATGAACGAAATGGAATCACATTTCATTCACACACTGTGAAAGGCAGGGGAAGATGAATTCGGTAGAAAAAAAAATTAGTACTAAAAGTGCTGAGGAAGTACAGTTACAAATAAATTCATAAAGCTCACAGAAAAGGATTTTTAATTAATCAATATTAAAATCTTCTGGACGCCATGCAACATTTTCAACATTCTGACCTTCCGTGTGTACAACAAATGGCATATGATGTATGACGTTCTCCACTGCTGCATGTTGAATGTCAGTTTCAATGTTCATAACAACCCGTCTTGTGTTCTATTTCAAGACATGCAGGTTTTCCTAAGAGCAGCCACGGCATTACACTGCCTAGTGTGGAAGAATTTTACATGTTGATATTAAGCACACATCAACAGTCAATCAAGAACACATCAATAGTCAAGAACAAATGGCTAGCAGGTCATTGGCTCTTCCCTTTTTACAAGGAAAGCATGGCGCTGCTGTCACGCAAGTACCAGGAATTTTACATAATCCATCCCGATATGCAAATTTATTCTTTCGTACGTCACTACAGCGCCAATATTCTCCTATCGGCAACTTTTAGTACTGATCTTTTTTTCTGCGGAATTTATCTTCCCATATTTTCCACAGTCCGTATATGAAATGTGGCTTCATTTTATTCATTCGCTTTAGCTGTGGAAGCCACCAAACAGAAAAAGTTATTTTATGGACGCCCATTGGTTTATTTGAGCCGTAATTAGCTTTACGTTTTCTTCAAAATAAATTCCACACATTAGGGTTTTTTTTTTTTTTTTTTTTTTGCTTTAAAGTAGTAGAAGTGGTCTCCCTGAAGCTTGCTCGCATACATGCTAAAACATGTTATCCCCCGGTCTCCTCGCTTAAAACGGGTGGACCTGGGATATGGAAGAATCGAGGCATGCTTAGAATTTTAATTTCAGAGCCTCGTTCGTAAAGATTTTATGCTTCGTAGTATAGTAAAAAAAAAAAAAGTATGCATTTTGTATAGTCCCCACCACCACCAACTGATTAAAACCAATATTTTACTCAAAACCGCATTTTCAGTTACAAAATAATACACCGAACTTTATTTATCCGAAGTACGAACGATAAGTATCGCGGTGGACTGGTGTTAAGGTCTCGGCTTGGTATCCTAAAGGTTTCAAGTTTGAGACCCGATTTCACCGAAGAACCGTCGTGTAAGCGGGTCTGGTGTATCTTAAATCCGTCGAGGCCAAACGTCCTCCCGCTAGGGTGACGTAGAAGTTTGAAGAGGGGGGTACCTGTGCAGGTATCGTCCTCGTCATCTGACCGAGGTTACGTGATCCATCCCAAAACAGCCCTAGTGTCGCCTTAAAATATGACGTTAATATATCTTAGATAAAGTGAGGTACAAAAGGTCTACACAACTGAACGGGTTTGTTTCAAAATTAGAAACGGATTTTCATTTCTGAATTCAAAATTTCAATTCTGCATCAAATTGTATTCACCTAACCCTTTACATTCTGTATTCATCTTGTTCTGTTGTTCTAGAACAGATCGGCAAAGTTCTGTAAATCGATCTAAAATGTAATAGAAATCTACAAACTTTGCCTGAAAACTGCATGTTCTAATTTTATTCGTCGATTTCAAGGTATAACCACGTTGCAATCAGTCTTTAATATTCATGTTTATCTAATAGATAAATTCGATAAAAGTAAATTTTTCAAAATGAATTTTTATTCTACAGCTAAAATATAGACTCCACTGTCGTTCAAACACTGCTGAATTCAATAAAATTATTCAAGTAAAATTTATTACAAAAAAAAAAAGTAGAAACGATTCGGTCACATTGTGCTAGAAAATCGGATTTGAAGTATTCAGTTTTTTTTTTAAATTCTGGCTAAAACTTTTATCTTATCGCATCTGTCATATCTTATGTTCTGTATAAATAAAAATGACCGATGTATGTCTCAGAAATACATACCAATATCACGAAGTGATAAAATATGCAATGCCAACTGCTTTTGTTTAGTGTTGTTCCAGGTTCTTCAGATGATCGTTAACCTCGGTTCAATGATCTTGAATTCGGACCATTTTCACCGGCCACAGGAGGATGTTCAACTTTCGAGAATCACTTCTTCTGGCAGCAAAAGGTTAGAGGAACAGATCGACTTTTGTTTCTATTTACCCTTTCCGTTTTTTACTTGAGGCCGAATCTTGGCTCTTTTTTTTCTTTTCGTGGTAGTAACTGCGTATTTGTTTCACATTTTGTATAAACTCATGCTTTAGAGTTTGTTTTTTTTTAATTTCAGATCCAGGTTCCCGTATCCGTTTCAATTGAGGTTTCTTTTTGGAGATTTGACGGTGCCCTCTATTTTATCCTACACTTAAAGCTAAGTTACCTTTGTGTCAACTTGTTCTATAGTTTTTTAAATATGTCTTTTTTTATGTTAACATCTTATATAGAATAGCTATTTGTATCTACAGTCACAAAATTTATCTCATGCAAACTTTAAAAGATAAAAATATCCACCTCTTACTTATTTTTAAAAATATTTTTCAAAATTTTGATTACCACAAAATTAAAATAATTTTGGGGATTGGTATTATACGATCCTACACAAATTACTGATACACCATCTTAAAGTTAAAAAGATTATCTATACATTGATATTGTAAAACGAAACTTGTTCAAATTTGGCGCAGACTGAATGGCTCCTGTGCCAAAAGTTACTCAAAATTTGATAGAAATCTAAAATATCTAGCTCAAATCGTTTTGAGTTATCTTTGTCACAGAAAGACAGATGGATATTTTCCAAAAATGTGTTCTTTGAACTCAAAAAGGTCTAAAACGTGGAGATTTTTCAAAATCTCGAGTTCGATTTTTTGAATATCAATATCTTTTCTCTATAATACGAATACGAGAAAGTTAAAAAATGGCTAATTTTTAATACAGGGCATAAGCTATCCAGCAATTTCCTTTTAAAAATTCTTTCATCTATTTTATTTTTCGCCGAAATTTTTATAATCAATATTAAAAACAACTTTTGATATGGAAATCAAAATAAATTTCTAAAAAAGAAAATTTATAGACAATGAATTTATGTCTTAACGTGGGCAGTCTGATCTAAAAGAAACAGACAGCAACACAACAACGAGAATAATATTTTAGGAATACAACGGCTAATTTATGAGTGCCAGAACTAAAACGATGTTCTTTTTTTTATTTATAATTCCATGCTGTAGAACTATTTAAATAGCAGAAACAATTATAAACGATTCTCCTAGCAGAAACAATTATAAACGATAAATTGAATGATCAAAAATATTGTTCTATGATTAAAAATGAAATTTTTACATAAAAAAGCTGACATTTTTTACTATACACTGGTGCCATTTTGAGAATCACTCATGTACATTTTTATTTTTATTGAATTTTTAAAATGTTAAGTGTAGTAAAATGAGATACAATTCGTTTTTTATAAAAAAATATCAAGAACGAACAAAAAAAATTATTCTCTCCTACTTATAATAACAAGATTTATTTAGAACTCTATCCATCAAAAGATTTAGAATAGACAATATTTATATATTCGTTTGCATGTCAACTCAGTAACTTAAAAATGAAGTTAGTGAAATTTTTGCTTATCCTTAACTAGCTTTGTATATTTGTATCAAATAACAATCTGTCTTGTAAAACGCTAATACATTGATAAGCACATTTATTTTCCTTTATTATTAGTAGAGATTTCCACTTCAAAAATTTTTATTATAAAAAAATAAACTATCCATCAAATTTTATTAACAATTTTCAAAAATGTAAATATGGAAGATTTTGAAAAACATTCAATAAGTATTTTCATTTTTAAATCCTTTTATGATTATTTTTTCGAATGCAATTAAAATATATTTCGCTGCATTTATAAGAAATTGTTGTAAATGCTTTTTTACCATTTTAAAAATTCTTGTATTATTTGATATGATAAAATGCAAGATTTAGTATTTTTTTAATTTTATTATTGAAATTGAAAATTAAAATGTTAATAAGTAATGACAAAGATCTTTTAAATATGGTTTCACGACGTCATTCACTTATTTAATAGTTGATTTAAAATTAAAATAAAATAAATAGAGTATTATACATCTTACTTTTAAAAATGTCTTGCCAATCATACTCAGATTCTGAATCATCCTTCCCAAATCTGTAATCTTCCCAAGCCCTTGGTCTATCCATTTCGCGAGATTTCATTTCAATAAGAACGTAGAGCAAGAATCAAAGTTATTGTTCTATCAAAATCAATCCATTCGTGCAGTTTTCTTTTAGAACGAAATACATGCTCTGGTTAATGATCAATATAGAAAATATTCTATCAAACAATTCAATGTAATCAACTTTTCTATGAAGACAATTATTAAGAAAATCCTTTTGCTTCTTGACAGTAAAAGTTTCTCTTAGAAGCTTTTATAGAGATATCAATGCGTTAATATTTTTTCTCTCAGAATTTCTCTTAGATTTTTGCGACGTCCCTTTTATTGAATTCAAGTGGCCATCATAAGAGTTGCATAGCAGCCAAAAGTTTTAACAAAACTTTCTTAGAAGACCAAGAACTGTAAATCTTTTAACACCAGTCACAAAACAGATAACGGATACGATATTGATTCCATTTGAAGGTGTCAATATACGGCACGAATACGGCAGAATCACGAATCTCTGGAAGTTGTTTAAGTGTCCGGACAATGAAATTGGAATTTCTTATAGAGCATGACCCAGTTAATTAAAAGCAGATCGCCAGGAACACGCGAATTTGTTATTTTCATTGTTACTTTTCCTTTCGATCAATAGTTAAACTTTTATGCGTGAGAGTTTTTTTTTTCATTTATTTATCCGTTTTATTTCCCCGTAATGGTGGGAGTTAACTGCAACTTCGATTCGATGTTAGTAATTCAGTTGTCTTTTAATGATGGCGATGGAATTGTTTATTCTCTGCAGAAGAATATTAAATGTTAAAAAGCCCTCTTCACGAATAACGATCCGCGCATAATTCACTAGAATAAAGTAGCTACATCCTCTTCTTTTATTTAGATTATTTCTGTTTCTTGATTTGCTGAATGATTCTTTTATTCGCAAATAAAACAATGTTCAAATATACTTAAGAACGAACATTTGCCGTTAAAAAAATAAATTGAGTCGACAGTTGTTGATATTAAAATGTGAGTTTTATAAGAATTTTTTTTCAGATTTTAGTAAAAGAATTTATTAATTTTATACGATGATCATGAGCTAATTAATGAATTATATTTGGATGGGGAACCTTCTAGACGGTAATTATGTTAGTTGCATTATTAGAAATTCTAAAATTATCTTGTAAATGGTAAAAATTTTTGGAAATTAATTTTTTAGATATTTTTAATTTTCAGAAATCTGATAAAAAGTTTATCTAAAAGATGTCTGACTCTCAGATATTAAATCGTTAATGAAAAGAGGCACATTTAACTTCGGCATATGTTATCATTATTAAATTTGCTAACTCGGGATTCAATGCATTAATAGTTCCATTAACTTCGCAAATGGTATTAAAATTTTAAACACAAAAATATTATGTTTAATTTCAGAAACTATTAATGAAATTCTAAAACTATATATTCATAAAGTATATTTCATTTTTAATGAAGAAAAATAGGCACATAGCTATGCTATGTAAACGAATGGTTTACATTTTTACAAATGCAGCTTGAAAAAAGTTTAAAATTCTTTTGACAAATACGGCAACTGATGACATTTTTAATATCAGTTCATTTAATTGCTTATAATATTGCACAAAGAGAAATTAAATGGTTTTTGCAAAATATTTTTCTATCATTCTGAAATCAAAAATTTTCAAAATAATCTTTAAAGAAGTAATATTGGTCTTAGTTCGTTTTTAGTCTTTTCTTTTTCTTCTAATATTTATTATCTCAACTTAATACAGAAAAGTCTTTCTAAATATTAAAAATAAAAAGAAGCAGAAAATATCATTAAATCAAATTATTGTATAAGTTAATATTGTATAATAATTCCTTATTGTATAAGGAATCAAATAATAGCTACTACGGTGCGATTTCAGTGAATTTTAGTAATTTAATGCGCAATTAATGGAAGCATCCTAATCATGTGTCATAGTTTTTTTTCCATGGAATTATGCTATAAAATTCCAGAAAATGTTAGATATTTGTTGGTCCATTGTTAACCATAATTTCTTGACATTATAATACTGAATAGTTTCAATAAATCTTATAAATAAAGACATTTACGGGGTCTTCAGAAGTTATTTCACAAAGAAATCTGTCTTTCAAATCGATTTCATATTCGAAACACATAGTCTAAACAGAAAAAAAAATATTGATTCAAACTATAACTTACGATTTCAAAACCCGAATCCTCAGTCAGCCATTCAACACATCATATAAATCAATTTATTTTAACCTATGGCCGTTCTGGAAGAGAAGTTCAATGAATATTTTTGTTCTTGATGATTGAATTGAATTGAAAATAGCTGGTAGCATTTATTTCGAACATTTATGTATGTTTTAGAATAATTTTTGCATCATATTGTTTTCTAAAATATAGTATTGAGAAGTTTGAGCAGAATTTTAAGACTTTTATTGGAATTGCTTTTAAGCGAAACAATAGATTTCCGAAAGAGGAAGTGAATGCCAGAATCCAAATGTTAAAAATCTAGATCTTTCTTTGATATACAGCTTAATTCTTTCGTTTGAGAAAACACAATGGGGTATTCATTCTGGATATTAAATGAGATGAATTTGATAATATATTTCTTGATATTCTCCTTTCGCAAAATGGCAGAAGTTTTAAAATTCTTTTAATAAAAGTTTCCCAGTGAATTATTTATTTTTAGGGACATTTCATTCTTTTAAAATACAAAAATAGCATGTAAAAATGATTATTCATCCAATATCCGTTGAAATTGCATCGATATCAACAATATTGAATTCAAAAGGCTTAAACTGAAAATTCAAGATTTATATGATAAAAAAATTTATTGTTAATATCCCTTCAAAAGCTATCTTCTTCCTACATAAAGAAAGGCACTTTAAAACATATGCTTAATTTAGTGCAAAGAATTTGGTTAATATAAGAAAAAAACTGACATTTGACTGCAAAACTACCAGCAACTATTTCATTATTTTTGTCATAAAATTGGATTAATAATTCAGTTAGACAGCAATTTTACTAAATTAATTTAGGCAATTTAATTAAAATTAAAATGCAATTAGATGAATGAATATAATACTCAATAAAAGATTAAAAATAATTACCAATTATATTTTAAAACAGCTGTTTGATTGGAAAAGCTAATGACTTTCCACAACATCTCGTATAAAATCGAAACAACGAGTTGAATTGTTCCTCAGAACAGTTAAAACCCCTTTCATTTTAATGTTAGAATCAAGAAATAAGTTTCGATTTATACACGCAGTTTAATTTTCTTTCCTTTATTACTCTTGTCACAAATCATGCATTATGTAAAAGTAAGAATTTTCAGAAAAATATAAAGCAAATTTTGAAGTTCAGTTTTAAAATAGTGCTTCTTTTTTAATTAGAAGCAGAGCAAACACGGTGAATATTAAATCAGATCATTTAATACAGTTAAAATACTGGAATTTAAGCCTCTGCATATGAACGTAAAAATTTTATTTTAACGCAGATTAAAGCCATTTTGGTACATATTGATTTAAATTGCCGTGCTTCTAGTTTGTATAATCGTATTTTGTAAGTCGAAGTATCGTGATATCGTTGTTTATAAATCGTATCATTTTTTTAAAGTTCTAGAATATTGATATTTTCTAAATTAATGGCAGTGTGAACTAAAGGACAATATATATATTGTCTCCCTTAATATTTGCTTTCGGTTTTCCATCTCTTTCATTCTCTGCACTTTTTTTTTAGATGGATGCTATCGTCTCATACTTTTTGAGAAATAGTAGAACCAGGCTTTGTCAATTAAACTTTTTTACCAAAATTTTTTAAAACACTCTTTTTTTTTTTTCTTTTTTTTTAACAATATGGAGGAAAGGATCAGCAGAAATCTCAGAGCTCTTAAGCATTACTGTTGGCTTAATAATTTCACAGACCAAAACAAATTATCAAATAAATTAATCGGTTAAAATCATTAAATCTTTTACAATAAAACAAAATACTCAGAGTACAGTATAAAACGAGCTCCACGAAGAACAATCCAAAAAGAGAATTCACTTTCTATAGGTTTTCTGACAGGGCGACGAAAATTCTAGAACCATCTCCAAAACTAGATATATAACTGAGATATCAGAACAATTCTTGAATTTTCAGATTTCCTTCATTTTTGCACTTAATCTCCGCCAAAACACCATATAGTCGCCAAACGTGTCGCCAAGAATCCTTCATTTGGCATAAATACAGCAAACGTTAAAAATACATGGAAATCTCTCTTCCAGACTATCACACTTGAAGCGCAAAGAAACAATAATACAGAACCATAACATTGTTTATGCAGAATAAAATAAAATAATGGAAAATTATATCAAAAAAATAAATCTTCAAATTTAAATCTCAAATTTTAGCAGTTTATTCTAATAATGTATTTTTATCAATTAGAAATCTACACTTCTTTAAACATTTCTAAAGAAGAAATAATTCAGATACCATCTCTGCTATTTTCGATGCCTTTTTAGTTAACATAATGTAAAAATCATCGATTTGTAAATGGCTTCGATATTCACAACATGAAAATTCTGATTATTCGGAAGAGAGCTCTCTTAAATAGAAAGCCAAACAGGGTCGTTTTTTATTCATATAAATTGTTTTCCAATACTTTAATTTCGTAAGCAAATTTTGCGACGATTATGGTTTCAAATTAACATCATAATCGTTTGTTTACTTCCATGGAAGCACGAAACAGCATAAATTATCATAAAGGGATTATTGCAGTAATGAAAAGAGGCTTCCACCACGCTGGCAAAAGATTATTTAAATTCATGTTATTTATTTGAGCATCAGTGGATTATTTATAATGGTTTGCCATTGGATTTACGTATTTATAGAGTATTAGTTTAAATAGTTAAATAGATACTGTCAAATGAAGTCTGTTTATGAATTGAGGTTAGGTGGATTTTTTAAAACTTTCTTGTATAAAAAATACGCAAAGAAAATAGTAAAAAAATCTGGACTAAAGTTTTTGTCTACTCCAATTTTAGATAGACAGCAATTTTAGTAAAGCACATTTTTCGAAATTATGTATGTCTATCTATGAAACCTGCTTTGAAGCAGACAGATAAAATTTGGGATGATATTGATATATCCACCTTTATAGCTTCTATAAAATTTTTAATGAAATCCACTCACAAAATCCGTATTCGACTACCTGAGAACAAATAAACAGGATAATTGTGAAGCACAGAGCTAAAGGGATAACTCTGTTATGCAGTTTTAAAGAAGCCCCTAATATACTAAGTGTAGATCCATACGGTGCGATACCCCGAGCTAGCCAGAGGCCATGTGGGAAATTTGGTGGGGCCGCCGAAGAGCAACCCCACCTAAGACGGGGGAACAAAGTGCATTTGATGACATTGGACCCTTACAAACAATAAAGAACCCTGTAGAGAAAACGCGTATCGGTACAGAAAAAGAAAAGAACAAAAAACATTACAGTTTACATTATATATTAAAAATGTATAAAATACATTAAATGAGTGTTAATTTTTTACATTAAGAGGGGGCTAAATACAAAATATTTGACAAAATGTCCCTAATAGAATATTTTATGACTTTTTATGATTTTTTCGACTTTAAGAGACACCCAATTTCTTGGCCATCTGAGTCTGTATTCTCGCCATTGTGCACAAGCTTTGATCACGTGATTTATAGATTCTTCTCCGGTGTCACACTGACAAGTCGAACTTTAGTCAAAGAGACGACTTTGATACTCATAGAATAAATACACTATAACCAGTGTATACTTGGTTTAGATAAAAATCACCCTCCATTCGATGAACCGAAACGTTTTTAAAGTTTTGATAGGTTGTTCGCCCCTTGATGGAATTATTCCATTTTTCCTAACAATCTTTAATTATTAGTTTTTTAGTCTCATTTATGAGTTTGATTTTGGACTCATGGAAAGATATTTCTTGGGTTTCTAAGCTTAGAGCTTCTTTTATCAAATTTGAACCGAATCCATCAATGGTCAAGAAACATTTAAAGGAAATAATTCTAAAATGCAATAGTTTAGATAAACGAAATGTGGAGTGTTTCCATGGTATGTGATTTTTCGCAGTTCTAAATTCAATTGTTCATTAAAAAAAATTATCAGCGCACTCAAAGTGTCCAAAGTCCATAATTTTCGTACTGATGGAAAAAGAATATCACTTTTATTTGGAAGTTACAAAAAGTTCAGACCACACATGACAGTTATATGGGAACAAGGTAACCGAAAAAAGCGCAAAGGAACAAAAATAATTTTTTGTACACTATCTTTATGTCACAATCTATATGATAGAATCTCCGGATTTCTATCGAATTTCCTCGAGATCTATCAAAGAGAAGCCTGATAGGATATTATGTGTTTATATTAGCGCATTAATTAAAAATGCAAAATAGATTAAATTTGGTACATAGAATTATTATCAGGATTATAAAAATGCAGCAGATTTTTTCGCAAGGGAGAGGTCAAAATCCATATGTTGATCTATTTATACGAATATGCAAGAATGTATTAGTTTAAAAACACAACCAACAAAAAATGAACTTTCTTGACATTAAAGTTGAGTAGTCATTAGTAATAGTAATTAAGTAATTGAGTAGTAATTAGTTGAGTGGTAATAATTACTTTTACTCAGTGTATAGATTTTCACAAAACACGCCACGCTGTATACACATACTAGAAAGTGATTGAAAGAAAATTCTTTTTGAATTTTTGTGGAACAAATATCAAAATGACGATTGTCATTCGGCTTAAGACATGAAATACTGCCTACTCATAGCTCAGGTACAATAATTATTTACTAATTTAATACTAGTTTTTATAGGAGTCAAATTACAGGACATATCCTTCATATTATAAATATAACTGCGTATACCACATCTAAATTCTAAATACATGTGCCGTGTATTTTAAGATAATGTGAGATAATTTTTGCAATTCTTCTTACAAAACGCTCAGATGATTTTAAATTAAAATGAATCAGCCTTCTTATTGCTCATTGCGCAAAACACTCGAGCATGAATTACGAAAATAAAGATTATTTCTTTTAACATTTTATTCACGAATGTTTAATACAGAAGCAAATTATTCGCTGGATTCTCTAATAAAAATATTCTTCTTTAACTTACTCTGCAATACATAAATAACCCTTTTTTTCCTGATAGAAAATTTATTCTGTTTATTCCAACTCACATGAGTTAAGAGATAAAAAAGCAACTTCGAAAGAAAAATGGGGAAGCGAGATCGACAAAATGTGTCCTGTTTTCATTAAAATACTGCACCTTTTTCAGGAAATAAAGCGACGAAATGGTAAGTTGTAAATTAGTAGTCACACAGCGCAAAAGTGACAAAATAATCATGATGAATTAAACTTCCCTTTAAAAAGACTAACTCTTTTTTTACTCCTTTTGAATTGGCTTATTTTCTTGCATGAATAAATATGAAAGTAAATCTCGATTGCCTGACAAGCGGTAATCAGTAATTAAAAGCATTACGCAACTGCTCTTCTCAGTCACGGAGCTTTTTAACTTGCCATCATCCACAACGATTATTGCAAGTTTATCTTCATCAACATCCTGTTTTAAAACAATATTACGGCTATTTTGGGGACGAACCTCAACTCTGAGCCGAGGTTTGATGACACGCCCGACGACTGAGCTGGCAAATCCCCTCTCCAAACTTCCACACCAGCGGGAGGACGTTTGACCCCGATGGATTCAACGCGCAACAGACCAGCTTAAACAACGGTTCTTAGGTTGAATCGGGTCTCAAACCTGAAACACTCCGGTTTCGAAGCCAATACCTTTACTCCAGGTCACCACGGTCTCGTAATATGCAAAAGAGAGGACATTTGACTCATGAACTGGACTCACGAACGCAACAATTATTTTTGGTGTTATTTGGTGTTATTTGGTCTCGCATCCTCTAGTCTCAAAACTGAGATCCTCTTATTGTGCCACTTCGACTCTAACATCACACGAGGTATGAAATCATAGGACTCAAATTCCATAATAGTATTACTTTTGAAAATAAATAGTATGATTGTAATAAAATATCATGTAACTATTAAACATTTACTATTTAGCTAAATATGAGCAGTTTAAATGTTTTTAATTTGAATTCACTAGTATTTCGGGGGTCACGGTGGCCTAGTAATAAGGTCTCGGCTTTGGAACCGGAGGATCTCAGCTTCGGGACCAGATTCCACCGAAGAACCATCATGTAATCGGGCCTGGTGCACGTCAAATCCATCGGGGCCAAACACCTTCCCGATGATATGGTGTAAAAACCCGGAGAGGAGAGGAAGGACCAGCACAAGTGTCGTCCTCGTCATCTGACCACGGCTCAAAATGACGAGTTCTCTCGCAAAATAGCCCTAGTGGTGCTTTGAAATAGAACGTCAATATAACTAAGCTAAACTCTCAGGTAATTCGAAATTGTCTTTGGTCCTTTGAATTCCCTATAAATATGTTAAAGGGAAATATGACTGTATTTTATTTTGTGACCACTCGAAGTCAAAATAAAAAATGATATATTTTTAATTGCCTTTGTTTGTCAAATATGCCCTACTTTATGACTATCGCCTTCATTTTATATCACGCGGCAACGTGTCGCAATTTCTATAGATATAAATCATATTGTTTATTTTGAAGTTTTACTAAACAATTGTTTGTTCCAAAGCGCACATTACTGTTTATTTATAAAAAATGTATATTTATTTACTAAAATTATTAATTTTTTAATTAAAGTAATTCTAACCTTATAAAAGTTAACATCGATTATTTAATTATTATACCTTATTTATTACGACCATTATACAAAATTAAATCTTTACTGTCGATTAAAGCTCAATAATTGCTATATTCTCTTTCTGTAATTTTTACAACTAATTTTTCTTTATCCTCATTTTAGGATAATTTAAGTTTACATCAGCATCAAATTAGCTGAGTTCCATTATAATTAGAAATTTGTTAACCCTGGCAATACAGACAAAAAAAATTTACATTGCTACTATACTCATTAGAAAAAATAATATTTCTTGGCATTTTTTCTCTCCAAGAAATTAAAAGTGTCTTCTTATAAGTCACTGAAGTAAAAATTCAAATACCAAATAATTAAAAAGTCCGTAAGTATTTCAAAAGCTTACTTTAAAAAAATCGAAATGTTAACAGATCAAAAAATGGCTTGCTGGATAAATGCATTTTACATATGATTTTTCTTCTTCTTCTTCTGGCATGTGAAAAAATTAGTGCAAAAATCATTTTTAAAAAAGGAAAGAGATGCTAATACAAGAGAATTAAAGCAGCTATTATGTTCGATATCGGCATCCATCACGGATCATAACAAACGATAAACAAGAGGCATCGACAACAACTCTGGGCA
Organism: Argiope aurantia; assembly: GCA_026543865.1. Classification (NCBI taxonomy): domain Eukaryota; kingdom Metazoa; phylum Arthropoda; class Arachnida; order Araneae; family Araneidae; genus Argiope; species Argiope aurantia. The sequence goes on from JAPMOR010125482.1 coordinate 144,359, forward strand.
TATGCCATCTTTGAATTCCGACTAAAAGGAAAGTCATGATTAACTTTAAATATCCCCTCAGCTAGATTTTTTAAAACCTTCGGAGTCAAATTTGACGATCTAGGTGGCCATGGGAGCTCGTGGTACTGACTAATACGTTTGCCTCCTCAAAAGATCTCGACCAGGAAAGAATTTAATGAATTTGTAAAGATTCTTGTGGCCCTAAACTGTTTAAAAGTTGGTACAGAAGGACTGCTTTTTCCAGTCGAACCACAATATGAGTCAGTTTCCCTGAAAGTATCCTATAAAAACAAACTGTCACCCCCCCCCGCCTTTATATTAGAATGAAGTTAGACTTGTGCTACGGTGCATGCAAGGTTATCCCTTCCCCCTTTTTCTTGCTAATGGAAAGAAAACGTGACGAGTGATGATGATTTTTGATGCGATAGTTCGATAAAGTGTTGATTTTTTGTTTGATCTAAAGGCCAACATTAGTCCTTTATTTAGTACTTCAAATTAATTATTTTGCAGGTGTTAAATACTCCTGAAATTCAAAATCCACTATACCATTGAAATTAGAAAAGATCGAAACGGTCTTCGTCGTCACTATAAAATATCTCACTTCAAGACACAAACATTCTACGTTATTGCAAAGGAAAATTAAAATATTATGCTACATTCTATATTCAGGAAATTAGCTTTATTTATTTTTTGTATCTAATAAGAACCAAGACAACAGTTTCAAAACATAAGAATACTGAGAAATTATTATGTATAACTCATTACAACATGTGAAATAACATGCGAAATTTTTAATTTGATTATCGAAATCCAAAAAGAAAATTTTTTATTATAAATTGATGGCTCGTTCATTTAAATATTTATTTGCAGCTGTTTTTGAACATATACTTATAAGATTTTATATATTATTATTTTCAGAATTTTTGAGAAAGCATGTAATTGTATGCAATTTTCTTCTGAATATGTGAAAAATATTCAACTCATAACAAAATAAATTAAACAATCCGGCACTATTGTATACATAAAAATTGGTGTTATTTTATTATTTATTTTACTAAACCTACTTATTTCTATAAAAGAATATTGACTAAAAGAATATTTCTATAAAAGAATAATTACTGTCCAATAAAGTTGCTTGGCAACGATAGAAGAAATTTCGAGGAAAAAAAAAAAGAATGTTCTTTAAGAACTCTTCAGTAGTCAATATAAGTAAAGGCTCTTATTTGTATATTACTTTCTATAACGAACACATTTTCACAAAAGTATATAGAAAAGAATATTAAAGCTTTTATGAAAAGAAATAAGTGGGAACTATTGATTTCATTCAGAAAGGTTATAAATATTTAAATTCATTTAGAACAGTAAGAATCAACATCTCCTAAAGTACTTTATTAAGGAGTTGTTGTACGAATATACCTAAACTATTTTGAAAATTAATAAAATTTCTTTTAAAAAAACCTTTAATAAATTGACCTAAAATTCTTTTTTACTCGATTAATGCCAATATAATTGTAATCATATCTTTAGGCTATTCCAATTTTAAATTTTTCAGTTATTCTGATAAACTAAATATTAAATAAATTTTTATTCTTTATATTTTTAATCAGTTTTTAGACATTTCGATAAATTTCACTTGCTTGGAATTCAAATTAAGTTAGTACCAAACATTTTTGTCTCGATTGTTAGAAATTCTAAACTTAAATGCGTTCATGCATGAAAATTCTGTAATCTTTAATATAATTATTTTTACATGATTTTGGCAGATTTAAATTGATCTGTATTATTGAATCATTGTATATTATATAAATGGCTAAATTATTGATAGTGATAATGCTGTCGCAAATCTAATTAGGCATTTAGAAGTACAGTGAAAATTAATTAATTCAAACCTTTTTAATTTGATTTTTTTTTTTTTTTTTTTTGCTGTCCTTTGATTTTCTTGTTGATACTATAAAACACTGTATAATTTGTTCTGTTTTGGTTCTTTCGAAATCAAAACTAAAAATTCCAAAAATAAATTATTAAAATTATAATAATATTTTAAAAATCATTTCAAAGAATGGCTTTTGAATCCTGATTCTTTCGTTAATTAAATACATCCGTATATTGCGCCGTCAGAGACCGTAAGCAAATAAGTTTTAAGAGCTTCAATTCACTTGAGAACTTCCTTATTATGCAATGTTTTCAATTAAAAATCAACAAAAAATTTATCTATTTTAAACTCATTATTTTGAATCATGGATTTTGAAATTTTATTTCGCAGTCGTTATATTCAGAATGCAGCAGTCTGTTTCTTATTAAAATTACATCCTTATTTAGTCAAATTATTTTTTAAATTATTAAAATGATTTTAATTATAATTATTATAAATTTATTTGCTGAAATTAATTATTGTTCATTTATTAACTGTTTATATTATTTTTTTGAACTGTACAATAGTAAAAAAATAAAACTTGATTATTATTTTTAGTTTAAAAGTTTGCATTTTCCCTTTATGTGCTCATTTTTAGAATCAATTTTCTTTCATTCTAATTTTTTGTTAAAATCAATTTTTCATGTCATACTGTCAACTTCGAATTAGCTAAGTTTCACTGTATGAAAGATTTTGCAATGTTACGAATTAATTCCATTAGTAATGCAGCATAATACATAGATAATTTCAAATCAATTTTCCCCTAGTGACTGCAAGTAAAATTTAATGAATTCGCATTGAATTATCTCCCTCGAAATTAGTATTAGTGCAGCCCATGGGACTGTTAAATTTGTTATGTCATCAATATTTATCTTTAACTTCACCTATATTAGGGATAAAAAAAAGTATGAGTGGATGCATATAAAATTTTGGAAAATAAAAATGTGAACCTCGAATCTCTTTAAAAAAATTTGCGAAAACATTATTAAACAAAACTAATTTTACATCATTTTAAAATTTACTACATCCTATTTGTGCTGCCCCCAATTCTTTCTTTTCCTAAATTTTGGCAAATATTTTAGGAACATTTGAGTTAATTTAGATAGTGTCTTTGGTTATTGCACTGAAATTTAAACCGTTTTCACTGTTTCATCCAATATTTAATTAGGCGATTTTTTTCCATTATTGAAAAATGAAAAAAAGATTCTGTTTTTTTTTTTTTATTTCAACAGTTTTCTTAAGTTATAAGAGAGCATTAGCAAAGCAATGCGAAAGTTGGAACTTGTGAGCCGTTGAGTTGCGTTTTTATGGGTACTATATCACGGTACTTGATTCCAACGGAAAAGCTTATGCATATATTATACAAATGTATTGTATTGTATATTGCGGTACTTGATTCCAATGGAATAGTTTATGCATATATTGTACAAAAGTATACAATACAAAAATATTATATTGTATATTACGGCACTTGATTCCAATGGAATAGTTTATGCATATATTGTATAAAGTGTGAGATCATTAAAATAATGTGGCTTTATTGTTGGCGACAATTCAATACTCAAAAGCAATTTCTTGACAAAATTCATGAAATTGTACACAAGATATTTAATGGAAATTAAACATAACTAATATTATCGGTGAGTCATAATTTCGCCAAAGCTGACTAGTCATCTATAATTCATCTTCGATTTGAATATAAAGGTGGGTTTACACTCAGTCAGTTATAAGACGGCCAGTAAAACAACGCATGCGCAGGAAGGGACTGATTTATGTTTGCCACAATGTCGTATGATAGATTCAGGCATTCCATACTTGGCTATAAATTTGGCGTCGTGGAATTTTTCTTTTTTCACTGCGTATCGTGTTAAAATGATGGATATTTACACAAAGTAAAATAAAAAAAGCTCAATATACCTAAATTTGTAAAACTATAGGAAACAATGGCAAATAAAATGAAAATAAAAACACCTTGCATCGGAAAGAACAAAGAGAAACAAATATCGGAATTAATCTGTGATAAGTGATCAATTTTTTCTCTCCAAAAAAAAAACCCCGCCAAATTCTATAAACGCATGA
>JAPMOR010125482.1:154915-172981 GCA_026543865.1 Argiope aurantia
ACACACACACACACACACACACACACACACACACACACACACACACATTGAGCTTTATTATAAGTATAGATAGATGAAGGTTAAAAGATGCGAAAATATTGTCAACATCGATGTTTGACAATGATGAAATGACAAGGCAAAAATGTTGGGAAATAAAATATTAAATCAGGTAAAATAAGGCCACGTGTTATATCAGCGGCTATTCTGCATAAATAGAAAACTGTTCAAAAGATACTTCAACTTGAAACACTGTGTTTCTTTTTTTTAAATTCCAATTTGATCACTTACCATTTTTAGTCATCAAATCTTTAACTAGCCCCTTAATATAATTACAATACACAAGGCATGTAAGCACATACATTCAAAATAGCTCGAACGATACTGATAAAATTTAGCGGGTAATTTATGCATTGTTAAATATATATTACTAGTGTTATATATATATTACTAGATATTATATACATAAACTGTTATGAAAATAAACCCTAATTTCCCCCATCTAGATTGAATAAGTATGAATCATTAAAATACATTTAACAAATGCAAGGATTAACATGAAATTTGGATTACATGCTTCATCCAGAAGTGTATTTATATATTTGGCGCATGAAAGACAAATTTGACAAATTCGCCAATAAGCCGTAATATATTATTCTATCCTTCATCTTGTTGAAATTTAAATAGAATTCGTCTGTAAAAAATATACTATTTAAAAATGCCTTGTGCTGTGGACACATATAAATATAATTCATCCCAAAATAAATTAAAAACTATTTAATTTTATTAACTAAAAACTATTTTTTTAATTTGATCAATAAAACAACATTAACAGAAGACATGACTTTCTTTTTCCTTTTACCAGATTGTTTTGATAAGAATAATATCGGACAATGCTTGTCAAAAATATACTGAATTCAATAGAAAATTTTTAAGGTTGCAAGATAGCTGTAAGAAAAAGTTTATTTAGTTCGCTTTAATAAGAAATAATTTCTTTTGTTCCGAATTTTTCTAATAAATTAAAAACTCGAAAAATGAAATGTCAAGACAAGACCAGTTTTTTCAGCGTATATGGAAAATATTTTTCAGAAAAATACTGAACAATTTAAAAATGATACAGTTTAGAATATAGGGGAAAATCCTTGACAGTATTTCAAAATGCTTTAAGATAAGTGACTATATTGTTAGGTAATTTTGGGGAAAACTAAGATTTTTTTTATTTCATCTTTTTTTAAGTAGGTTTCTTTATAAAACCACTAGAATTTTGTTTCCAAGTCTATTTTTTGGAAATTTGCACTGATTTTTATATTCCCATTTACGTGAGTTTGAAAGCCTTTTTCATATTTAGATGCCATTTTTCTCAAATTCTAATCTTTGATCGAATATTCTTACGAAAAACCGCATAAATTAAAATCTAATGCATATTTTTTGTTCAAATTTGGTATAATAATTTCTCAATATGTTCTGCAGTTCCTGACCTAGAAAATAAGCAATCTAATTTACAAACATTTTATAGTTGCTTTAGATCTTTGCAAAATGAACAAAATGAAAATTTCTCGTTATTTATCAGTTGATCCAATATTTAAAGATAGGTAGAAATACCTCTTATTTCTTACTTTAGGAACTAGATATTATATATTTTAAGCTGCCTGCAAAATTTTAAGCAAATCATTCAATAAAATTCTAAATAAGAAGACTTTATATCTATTTTTACCAAAAAATGTCAGTTTTCCAATTCTTTTTTCTTTTGTCACTCAACAGGTTTATTTTGGTTTCATAGATGGTTTTTTTTTTTTCATATATGTTAAAGAATTCATCTCAAACGTAGTCACATATCAAGGCTAAATTAAAAATACATTTTGGCAGAATTTCACGTTAATTTATGAAGTCTAAAAACTGATCACGTCACACTTATGAACTAATAAGCTAATAATGAAGCACATACTTGTATCTGTAGCCAATGGTAAGCTTTTAATAATGCGATTTTCCAAGAACACACTTTAAAAAGTTGCCGAGTTCTCCTGGTGAAAAAGTAAACATTCAGATATACTTTCCAAACGATTTCCTTAAATATATATCAAACTGGCGGACGCTGCGCAGATGATTTTTTTCCCTTCAGACGAATTTTTTTTATTTGTTTTATATTTTATCTTGTTCTATTCGATGAACAACCGCATTTTCTCAAACAATGATATTCCAGTAAGGCTCTCCGTGTCTTATCGTTGATGCAGATTTTTTTTTTTTTTACTGTACAAGATATTTTGCTGTATCACGAGAATTGATGCAGGGCTACGCATAAATCAGCGTAGACATTTGGGATTGGTATCACGCTAACCTATGGTCGTCACCTTGAATTCGAAATGCCGCTTCACAGGTGTGCGCTTTAAACTCAAATTTATGTTATTATGGATTTAAAAAAAATAAAATAAAAACGTTTTCCACGAATAGTTAGAAAAGTGAATATTCCAATGTGAAGAAAAAAAAAAATATTTTTTTTTACTTTATACTTAAATATTTTTTTCTTTATATATATATATATATATACTTTACTTTTTTTCTATTTTTTCTTATATTTTTTTTCGTTATTTTTTTTTTTTTTGTTCTACGAAAGAAGCATTGTATTTCGCAAAAAATATTGGCTCGAGAGATTTTCCCGAATCTCAATATTTCAGGTTCCCTAACTCAGGAAATCACAATTTTTGGAATTATTTTTGTTTGTCTGCGAATATAATAATTCAGAAACTCATTGAACGTGAGTTACGGAATTTGGTATGTGATTTCAACACCAAGTTTGTAGATTTCTTTCAAATTTTCAAACACATCTTTTAAGTTTTTGGATTGACAAGATAGGTAAAGTTAGATTTTTTTTAGCATTTTATTCTAGAAAATAAGGAACTGAAATTTTCAATATGCTTTTAAAATATATTAATTTATCACTTGATGATTTGAATTAAAATTTAAATTAAAGACTGTTATAATGTTTTGAATAATATATAAAATCAATTTAAAATTTTAATTTCGTTTCCTACAGGCTTAAAATTAAAAAAAATTATATAGGTACACAATTTTTTAATTAATATTCTAAAGTAGTTATTTTGTTTTATTCTCCATTGCTGCACTCAGAAATCACTTTTAAATATTTTTTATTACTCCACATAATTTCAACTAGTTGAAAGATAAGCTACAAATTCATCGAAAAGTCAATCAACACTTTTCATCCTAAATTAAACTATTTTAGACATCCAAAAAGTAATCAAATATACAAGCAAACAAACATAAATTTTAATTTCCAAGCAAACAAATCATTTTAAATTGAAAATAGAACAACTAACAAAATAGCTTTTTATATATAACTGTATCTTCTATTATTAAATTTGAACAAAAACAAACAAGTATGTTTCTTGACTTTCAAACGCACGTTTCCATTGTTCTTCGAATGAAGCTACTATATCTTTATATAATTTACAAAAGATGTTGTCTACCGTCGTTCAGTTCTTTTATTGTTTTATGAAAATATAACGACAGTAATAATATAAACTGTGTGCTCATAAAGAAAAAATTTTGATTAAAAATTTGAAATTAACTAAATATAACGTAATTATAATTCAAGAACCGCTTTGGAAAAAAATTCAATAGTATTAAATAACCCAAATTTCGTGACATGTGTTTCAAAACATACAGAAATGAACAATGTTAACTGGACATAAAAATAATAAATATAAATTTTTAAAAACAGTTACTGGCTTAATATAGCATCGTTTATGCGTTTCTCGTTTAAATGTCGCGACTTTAGGGCTCCGATTCTTTCTTAACTATTGCAGTGATGATGTACTTCGTTTAAAGGACGGCTTCGATTCTTTTTCGTTTTTAGCATTGAAGAAAATTTGATTGTACTGATAAACAATTCACTTTCAAGAAGTTGTGATATCGATATCATAATTTGGAATCATTCACAATTGACGAATTAATGGAAGACATATTGTCTTGTTTATGTTTTTACTTAAGCGGTTATGAAGTAGAATGCAAAGAAATTGTTTCGTCTTTCGTTAAGGATGTGTGGACGCCAACGAAAAAAAAATTGTTTTGCTTGTCAAAACACTGGTTAAAAACATTCATTGATCTTAATTAGATAAATAACGCTTTATTTAATTTTACATAGAATCAGCAAATTGGATGATAAAATGTCATTTTCAAATACATAAGCTACATAGAACAACGAATGTATTATTTGGTAAGATTTAGGAGTATGATTTTTCTCATTTTCAATAAAATATAGAACTATCTGAAAAAAGGTAACATTTTTATTTAAAAATATATTTACATCAGTAGTATTAAATTATAAGAATCAAGTTTCCTTTCAAAATTTCAATGGCACGTTTCTTCATTTACTAATCGTTTTACGATAATCTCATGAAAAGTCTATAAATGGTCCTTTACAAAATATTAAAAATCATTCTAGTTTTTGACCTGTTTTTTTTACTTTTTAAATTTTAATGTACCTTATAAATCACGATTACAAATGTTATGAAATATTAATATTATTATACTAATATACTATAATATTCTTGAAATATTACTATTCACTACCAGGGGGCGGCACTGGTATAGAAAGTAAATGAAATAAAATGAATCGATGAACTGATGATTAAGTTCTGAAAATATTAAAACACAGTATTGTCCTCATGAATGCATAAGAATACAAAAATTTAATAAGATCATTTAGGATGATCGGGAAGGTAGACTTTGTTATTTTCTTGAATTTGAAATGATCGTATGAGATGGAAAATAGGTCTATAATTTATGAGAGTATGTATTCATGTTCTGGAGGACTCATATAACACCGTCCTTTTTTCCGAATTAATTGATAATTAATTTTAATAACAATGTCGTGCATAGTTTCCCCTATATCTTCCCAATTACCCCAGAGAATAGGGTTCGATTGGAAACACTGTTTTTGCTTCTGATCACTGTAGCGAACTGAAATGATGAGAGTTTATTGGAAGGATAAGAAAGCGCTGCTTATTGGTCAGAATTTATTACCTTAAAATATTCCTTCTTTCTTGCCTTTCAATGAAAATAAATCCCATTTCATAGAAAATCGTATCATAAACTATCATAACTATTTAATACCTTAATTTGGAGTAATTTATAATAATTCTATTTCCAATTTTGGCAAAAAATGTACCTTTATATAAGCATAGACGGCTGAATTTTATGAGACACGAGAAGGAAATATGTAAGTTTCAGGGACACGCACTTTAAAACGGGTAAGGACTTACTCATTTTACATTTAGACTAATTTAGTAATAGAAAAAAAGAGATTCCTTTTCAAGTAGGATGTCCAGTCCTGATCCTTATTCAAGCCACTTTTCTCCGGCATTTTCCAGCCAGTTTTGTCTTAGTGGTAAGGTCTCGACTTCGAAACCGAAAGTTTCATTTTGGAGACCTGATTTACCACGAGTCCGGTGCACGTAAAATCCGTCTGGGTCAAACGTCCTCCCACCGATGTGGTGTGGAAGTTTGGAGAAGGGGTGCCAGTTCAAGTGCTGTCCTCGCCATCTAACCGCGGTTCAGAATTCTGAGTCTGTCCCAATATAGGGATCAGTATAGTCCTAGTGTTGCTTTAAAAATGAAATGCTAATATAACTGAGCTAATTCTGACATTTTCTCTGAAAGTCTCATTTAGCGATAGGATCTGGTAGAATAATTTTAAACTTATTCTAGGAAATCACAAATTTGTAATAAAAATATTCTATTTTAATAAACTTATAAAATGTGCTCTTAAAAATCCTTTTATTTTTATTGAGTTCTACTTTTTAGTCCTAAATTTGTAATTGATTATTATAAATATTATGGAATTTGAATTTCAATATCAATTTACCATAAACACTTTATGTCATATACATTAATTAAACTGATATTTATTCGTACTTATAGTCATCAATTTCACTATCGCTTGCAATCCTAAACAACTTTCCTTCCTGTTAGAGTTGAATTATTATACGATAACGCTGGAATAACATAAAGGAATTCACTTCTTACTCTATTTATTTTTAGGGAATTGTTGCTTTTCTTTGTCTTGAAATGTATATAGCTTAGATTTGCCTTCTTTTTCAATTTCAAAAGCAGTTTTTTTTTCTGTGACGCTTTGAGTAATCTTAACCACCCAGCATATCAGCGAATATACATTTTCTAACAAAAGGGAGACAAATTTTCAATAGAAATTACATCTTTTTTTCCATCATTGACAAAGCAAATATCAAACTACAGCTTGGCATATTTCAAAGCCCCATTAAAGAAACTAAGTTCGCAGTCTACTAATGACATTGCTTCGTCTGTCTGCCCCTTAAACCATTTAAGTTGCATCTATTATAGTTTCAGACGGTTTCTTTTTCTTTTTTATAAGCTGAATTCTTGTTGAAAGACCACCCACATAAGTTGCGGTCTTTGTGTTCCTTTGTTAACATAGGTTGGGTCAAGTAATAGCCAAGATTTATGTAAAGAGGCACTGATTTCAAAGCTGCTTTAGGATGAAAATGTTGCGTAATTATTTCATCATGCTCTGTTGATATTTTACGGATCCTCTTCTTGCTTGCATACTAATTGCGTCTTAATAGCAGTACTCGTAAATTCACAACAAACACTTTACGAAAAGCTAGTTACAATTTCAGTATTTTCGTTGTTTTATTGTCTCTTTGAATGCATGAAGAAATAATTTCCGCGAGAAATCCTTATTTTGAATTTATAGCTCTTTCGTCTCAGATGGTTGCTGATATGTCTGGGTTTTCATTTTTGTTCTTTAAGAATGCACGAATGATGAAAATTTTCATAGGGTATTCGTAATCCGAATTAGAACATAATTTGAGAATTGCTGAAATTTCAAAAAGCTTATCTTCCTCTTTGAGTCATTCTATAATGTTCGCAAAAACTCAAAAGACATTAACAATTTATTCTTATTTTACGATGATTTATGTTTTCATTTAGTACCTTAAGAAGTACATAGAAGATTTAAAACCGTGGCTGCCATAATGATCTTTTAGAGGCTAAAGTAAAAAACTGCTGCTTTTTTCCTTTTTTGTTTGGCAGCAAAAGCTTTTTTTTTATTTATAATTTTGTCTTAAATTGATTTTCAATACATATGGCTTTATTTTCATTCACTTTTTTTAGTTAGAATAAAATTCACCTTATGAAACTTTGTTCAACCTGTCAAACTAAGAAGATAATGAGATTATATCTTCTCAAACCAGATTCTCAGTATGATAACAATATCCAACCCACACTCTTCTGAATAATGATGTGCTGAATCGTTTTAATATTTACTTCTAAGGCTTATAAAGATTTGTGTTCAAAACAGCTGAAATAATTTCAAGGAATTAAACGAGTGTTTCCTCATTGTTCAATTAAATATACTATAATGATAAGTTATTCTCAACTCATCACCTTCTGGATTGAATCTGGATGAATCATTAAAACACAATTAACAAGTGAACAGAATTTCAAGAAATATTTATATCAGAATATTCCTAAAAAGAAAAATTGGCATAATCATGCAAATGAATATAATAACAGCATGAAATGAATGCCAAATATAATTAAAGAGAAATTTATTTAAATATGAAGTCAGCTGTTAACATTATACATGTGCGAAATTTTGTAACTGTAATCTTGGTGAAAAAATATGCAGCAATACTTCACCAATAGCTTAGAATTTTCAGGGATTATAACGCATGATTACGTCGATTTGAATTATTGCTTTTGGAGAATATTAGCCCAGACGTTTTGAATGTTTGATTGAATGCTAAGTATGGATTAAACTTGAATTTCATCGCATAAAGATATTCACACGGACATATTAAATTATATTGCTTATTCCATTCTCACTATTTTATTTAATCTGTATAACCTACTTTATAGGAATTTCATTTAATGTCAAAGTTAACATGAAGATGAAAATGCAAATTATCTTTTAAGAAAAGAGCATTTGGTTCTTTTCTTTTCCGATAATTTTTTTTTCGAGAAGTGTGGCATCATTTTACAGTCTTGATCCATCAGCCCAAATTAGGTTTAGTACGGAGTAAACTATTTGTCTTAACTATACTTCATAAATTTTTTCCACTCGATTGCATAAGAAAAATATGATTTAACGTTCTTCATATTAAGAGCGAGTTATTTGGGTCTTAAAAAAATATACTTATACTTTGGTTATGTGTCTTCATTATACAGAGACACAATATCAAACCTTATTATTAGAAGATGACACGTTCGTTTCCAGCATCAAATATAATGTAATGCTCCGTTTACCTAATATGGCAAATAAGTGGCAGATGTTTTTTAATCAGCTTATGATAATTATTTGCATCGTATTGCTACGCAAATAAAGAAAAATAGTTTCAGTCATAATTTACTAAAACATAGATCGTATTTTTGATCTACAAATAATTGCTTTTCTTTGTTTAAACTTTTAAATAGAATATAAAGTTTTCTAAAAGAAAATGAAGGTGTATAAAATTAATATGCTGCTCAAAATAAATATGAAAATTTTCATTCCATTTATGCGAGTAGATTAATATGTGCTAGAAATATAAAATATCTGTTGTTGTTTATAATGGCACTCGCCATGGACAAGCTCTCTGACGAAGTCAGCGATTTTGAGCCAAGGGAGCATCTCTTGTTTTAGTAGCGCCAACAGTACGTCTTAGCTACTCGCGCATCACATTCGTTTGCTCAACCCCTTTTTACTGGGGGGCACATTTATAAATCTCAGAGATAGAAGAACAACCACGCCTGAACCGGGTCTCGAACCCAGGTCATCCAGATCACGGGGAAGAAACGCTACCCCTATGCCAGGACGCCGCATAAACTATTTAAAACTTTTTATTGCTTTGTAATTCAACTTACTTTTTTAATGCAATATATATCACAAATGTATAATACAACAGCATATTATAAATCAGAATAAAAATGGCGAATTCGGGTTTTTTTTTTCATTTTATTTATCTCTAAAGCCAGATGAAAGGCACAGGTATGCGTTAGATGACCAATTTCAAAATATTTTTATCACTTATAGAAATATTTTGAAATGTAACTTCTTTTGTAAAACATTTCATAAAAAAATTAGAAAGCTGTATTTTTCCAAATTAGTATGATATTTTATTGCAAATTACACAAAATTAAAAATAATATACAGTTAGTGAAACCGACATCAATTAAATTGTAACTAGTTCTTATTTGCATATAAAAATCTTATTTGCTTATGTGCAAGTTCTTATTTGCATTTAATATTGAAATAGAAATGCCTTATTCGTAATGGTCGAGTTTTTTTTTTTTTTTTTTTTTCTGAATCTAAATAGAGATCGTCATATATAACAGTTACAATAATGTGGGTAGACAAATAAAAAAATTGGTGATTTAGAACTTGATTGAATTTCTTGCGATCAAAATAGATATAAAATCTATTTACGTTCCATCGTTTACCACAGTAATGACATGCTAATATTTCCAATTCATAACAGATTAAATGATTCATTGAGATATTTAAAAAATACATACAGATGCGATCAAAACAAGATCATTACACTAAACTAATTTCATTCAAATTAAGATTGATCAAAAGTAAGAAAACGAATTCTTACGTAACAAGTTTTCTTTGCAGCTAAACTTACCGTCGTTATCTGTTCGTTCGAAAAAAGAGAAGAAAAAAAAAAAAAAATGCCAAATCTGGATCTTGAGTCAATAAACTACACCAAACAACCTATTCGTTTTCCTGACAAGCTTTTTGATTCGTTCTTGCAGGTAATTCGAGCATTTTTTGTAACAATATTTATTCTTTTAATATTCTTAAAAGAAATATCTGCGCTCTTTAATTTTTCGCAATGTTAATCAAAACGTCCCGAGATTTGTATGTGTATCTTTAAGAAAAAAAATGAAACACAGAACATGTATGTTTAAGCATAAAATTATAAATTTAAATTCGAGTGGATATTGGATAGTATTTTTGTAATGTAATGTGGACGGTAAAATATATCCATTTTATATTTTCGTCCCCAATCTTAGTGGGATCATAACTAAAGAAAATCCCTACAAACCTATAAAAATTTTGTTAAATCTTGTGGAATTGTGGATAAAGCTTTGATATACAGTCATTTGGCGCCTTCCGAGGTTGACAATTTTTCGGTGGCGCCTTTTCTACCGTTACGCTATTGCTGCCGTTCACACCACATTCGGCCATTTCGCTAAAATTTGGCGATACATTATTTTTTTTTTGGCGAAAATGACTATATATCAAAGCTACTTGAAATGTGGATATGTGACTACTTATATTTTCGCTAAAAGAATTAATTCATGCAACATCAATTGACGCATGTACATGTGAATGCCATCTAAACATGCACCTACATAATTTGGTGCAGATGCATGTGTTCGTATTGTATTTCCATACGACATAATCTTTTAAATAAAAAAGAAAGTGCCCTATCGCTCGTCTTTCGCATGTTATAACAATATATATAATTGTCGGATGAAAAATTTAAATTTTAGTTAAAATATTTGAATTATAAAAGGTTCGGAGTATGAAAACTCAAAGCGAGCTCTTCAGTTTACATTAAATTATGTATCCGGCCTCTTTTTGCCATATCACCTAAAATATAAGCCGACAAACTGGTATTAATATTTATTAATTGTAAAAAATAAAAAGTTTCTGAGTAATTCAAATAAATTTTAATGAGCATATTGTTACAAACCTGCAATTCGGCTTCCCAGCATAGTTTGTTCCATCGTCGGAAAGATAATTTTAAAGTCATCGGTACTGGACGGCGTCCAGGTGGCGCGTCGAAGGTCCCAGAGCTTGGCGACAAACTTGGCGACGAATTTGGCGACTTTGGCGCCAAAATAGATAATACCCGAAACTTCGAGAATTTTCCCGATCCGTCCAGTAGGAACCAAGATACACCTCGAACGTTCTTGATTGGTTGAGAGGCTTCTAGCCCCGCCTCCTGAGACCTATAAAAGGGGCTGCAGCTGCCAGGCGAAGGCCAAGCCAGTAGTCAGAGTGGACGGAGTGGTCGAAGAAGAGTAAGCGGAATCGACGGAGCGAAGTCAGTAATCCGAGTCGGAGAAGTCGAGGACAGAGTAGTCGGAAGCGACGGAGTCAAGCTCGTGCTGAACTGAGCTGTGCGCTACTGTCTGCAGTAGATTCTGGTTGTATGCTGCTGTTGTATGCTACACGTTTCGGGTGAAGATAATCGTCTTCTGTGCTGTATATAGTTGTCGCTTTTGTGCTGTCCTGTGTGTCTTCGTGTAAATAAACGTCGTTGTTTTATTTTCTACTACCGTCTGCTGATTGAGCGTTCTACACACCATATCACTTCCACTATCCAAACGAACCCCGGTAAAGAAAATTTCGTAACATTTGGTGTCAGATGCGGGATAGTGGTCAACAGTGTATGGTGCTGACGAGATCTCAAGGAAAAATGGCTGATAGCGGTAATGGTGAGTTACTGACTCTGTTGGCTGAGATGAAGAAATCTATGGAAGCAGGACAAGAAAGAATGGAGAAAAGACAAGAAAGAATGGAGCAGGAGATGAAAGCCGGACGAGAGAAACTTTTGCAAGAAATGGAAGCCTTCACGGAAGAAATGAAAACCGGATTTGAATACATGAAGAGCGAATTGAAGAAAGTAATTTCATCGTGGAAAGAAATTTTAAAAGATGAAGTTAACAAAACAGAAAAAGTCCAAGATATCACAGAAGAAATTGGAGGAAGTAACGAGAGCCAAGTGGAAGGAGAAAAGAGTGAAGACCGAATGGAGACTGGTGTCACCGAAAAGGAGCTTGGCCATCCGGAGGATGAACCGAAGTTTAATAAGGAGAGGAACCAACAGGGAGAATGTCAAATAGTTGCGGAGCTGAAACAGTCTTCTCCGACTGAGTCCCCTGAAGTGGAACCGAAAGTGCAGGCGCTTGGGGATGGAGAAGATGGACTTTCTTCGGACGGGTCTGTTGGTGGCGACCCGTGCTCGATGCCTATGGATGCAAGAGTTGATTCGACCCTATTTGGATTGGATTCCTCCCAAAGATTGAAGGAACTACTTCTCTGCAAGCCTCTTGGTATCTCCTGGCATAGCGACACGGAAGAAGACTACGTGGCGGGAATCGCTGATCCCTGTAGTCCAGATCTCAACTTCCTTCAATAATTCATCTTTACTGTGGATCTGCATAGAAGTGTGATGCAAATGGGAGCCGATGAATCTCCTGTGCATCCGGACATGTTACGTCGTCGCAGAAGGACCCTTCCAGCAAAAACGGATGTGCTCTTCGGAAGATCCAGTGTGAAGGGCGTCGGACAATTCTCGAGTGTCGAGAATAGACCAGGAAGAGGTGGACGTATTCCCGTGAAAGCTTTGGCGATGAAGGCGAATACCTGGCTTTCGAATGGACTTCAGAAGGCATCGTTGGATCATCCTGATACACGGCTGGTTCGATGGAAGAAGTTCAAAGTGACCAACCGAAAAGCCTGGCAAGAATTCATTCCTGAGGTCTCTACTACGATCCAGCGTTTGGCTCCATGGGACATCCTGCATTTTAAGGAGCGGAACCAAGTCTGGATGTACAATCCGAAACGACGAAGAGGTCCGGGTCAAAAGCATTGAGAAGGTTTGGATGGATCTTTAGTCGTCGCCAAATTAGTAAATGATGTCATCTTCGGAAGTCGCCTAAAGCATCATCATCATAACATCATACGGAAGCCTACGCCAGCTGTTGGATTGAAGTTGGACTGCCGGGACGTCAGTCTTTGAAGAGGGAGCAATGTTACAAACCTGCAATTCGGATTCCCAGCATAGTTTATTTCATCGTCGGAAAGATAGTTTTAAAGTCATCGGTACTGGACGGCGTCCAGGTGGCGCGTCGAAGATCCCAGAGCTTGGCGACGAATTTGGCGACTTTGGCGCCAAAATAGATAATACCCGAAACTTCGAGAATTTTCCCGATCCGTCCAGTAGGAACCAAGATACACCTCGAACGTTCTTGATTGGTTGAGAGGCTTCTAGCCCCGCCTCCTGAGACCTATAAAAGGGGCTGCAGCTGCCAGACAAAGGCCAAGTCAGTAGTCAGAGTGGACGGAGTGGTCGAAGAAGAGTAAGCGGAATCGACGGAGCCAAGTCAGTAATCCGAGTCGGAGAAGTCTAGGACAGAGTAGTCGGAAGCGACAGAGTCAAGCTAGTGCTGAACTGAGCTGTGCGCTACTGTCTGCAGTAGATTCTGGTTTTATGCTGCTGCTGTATGCTACACGTCTCGGGTGAAGATAATCGTCTTCTGTGCTGTATATAGTTGTCGCTTTTGTGCTGTCCTGTGTGTCTTCGTGTAAATAAACGTCGTTGTTTTATTTTCTACTACCGTCTGCTGATTGAGCGTTCTACACACCATATCACTTCTACTATCCAAACGAACCCCGGTAAAGAAAATTTCGTAACAATATTATAAATTTAAAAAAAAGCTAATATAAATAAGAACATATTCTAATAACATTGATGATAACGAATAATTCTTACATAAATAGAAAACGGATATTAAATAAATTATAAGAAACTTAGGAAGTAATTATTAAAAAGAATTTAAAAAATAATGATATAAGATAAAAAGAAGAAAATAAAATATATTTATTATTTAAAGCAATTTGTTTAAGCAACATTGAACTGTTTTAATATATTTAAAAGCATTTATCGCTATTTGTATGCTACTCTGTAACCGTATGATGTACATTATTCAACGCTAAAGCAGAATAATTTCCTTCTATCAATCTATTAATGTGTAACCCGTGAAATTTATTGGATGACTTGAAGAGAAACTTTTATGCTGTTCGGCGTCAAGATTAAATATTAATATAAATAATAGTCAATGTAGTTATCATATATGTATAAATGTCACACACCTCCTCCTAAATTGCTGAGCCGATTCTAACCAGACTTTGCACACCTATTCGTTAAAATACGAGAAAGAATATTATCAATTTTTCAAAGAGTAAAAGTTAATTTAATTTAATTTAATCAAAGATTAAAAGTTAATTATTCAAATAATTAGAAATTAACCGAAATTGTACCATTTTTCTTTTGTGATAAGTTTGAAACAAATAATCTTACAAAAAATATGATTCCTGATATCATATATTTATGAAAATATGATTTTTGATTACTGATAGCAATCTCATTTTTGCAAATAATTTTCTTACAAATGTAAATAATATTTTTACAACGTTTAAAATGGGCCGCGGTGGCATGGAGGGATTCAAGTTCGAGATAAGATTCCACCTAAGCACTGTCGTCTAAGAAGGTCTGGAGCACGTTAAATCCCTCAGGGTCAAACATCCACCCGTTGCTGTGGTGTGTAAGCTTGGAAATGGTGTGCTATCTCGGGTGTCCTTCTCGTCATCTTACCGCTACTCAAAATTACGACGTTCGTTCCAAAATTACGAGGTTCGTTCTAGCTCTAGTGTTGCTTTAAACATGGGTCTTTAATATAACTAAACTTAAAAAACTTAACAAATTTTAAAAGCATCCAAATGAATGTTAATCTCGAATTTCCTCTATTTTTAAAAAAATCCTGTTTTATTTTAATGCATATTTTTTGCTAAGGTTTCATTCGTTTCAACGTATTGTATTTAAAAGTGCCTAAAAATAAACTTAAATTAATCGCTGAAATTGTGGAAATAAATGCAAAAAAAAGAACATTTTGTATATGCATCGATAACAGACATTTTTGGTTGTGAGAAATTAATCAATATTTTAACTTCCTTTCTTCAAACGAAATTAATTTGAAAAAAATTATACCACTATAATGTCAAAAATTTTATATTTTCAACGGTACGAATTTCATTTGTATCCAATTTTTCTTTCTATTAATACAAATTCTATAGAAAATTAAATGTGGATGATTTTGAAATAAGGACATTCGCATTGAAGTATTTTTTTACTGTGCGATGTTTAGACTTTGAAGTATTCGACAACAATTTTTAAAAGTTATCTTTTTATGGAATACATAATCTTAAGAAACGAATTTGTATGTTATAATATTTTATACAAAAGGAGTTTCTATATGAGGAACATTTTATATGAAAAGATTTTAATTTCGACATTGCTGGGTACATTAGATTGTAGAAATATAAATTGCAATCGTTAAAAATATAGAAACACGTATCAGATTGCAAAATGTATTTTGATATTAATTATTTTTAATTCCAAAATTCAGTCGAAGTGATGGGAATTCAATTAAAGTAACTTGAGTAAAATTAATATAAAGGCTTTGTTCTGAGATTATAAAAGATTTCAAAAGAATGCCATGATGGGGGAAAAAAATTTATTTTATGTATCTAATGTATACAAATCTGTTGTTAGTATCTAATGTATCAGATTCTCAAAACCTATTCATAAATTCTTTTTTTTTAAATAAAAGCCAAGAAATATTTTTTGTATTTTTATGTCTCTATCTCAGTATTATAGTAAAACTTGGATCTGAAATTTTAAGAGTTTTAGAAACGCTAACATAAGGAAGAAACTGGACTATGTATTTGATACGTAAAACAAATACAAAATGTATAGCTTTATATAAAAAATAATTTCATTTATAAATCCTGTCGCTATAAATTAGGTGTCTTCAGTTTGTCATTTCTTATCTTGCCCAAAAAGAAAATCTGAAATTTCACTCTACGGTATGTAAAAATATCTTTTTTATTTATTAAAGATATGTTGCTCATTGATATCAACCTTTAAATGAAAAAATCCAAAGATCAATTGCATATTGTGTTAAAACGGTGGTTATTTATACTAACTCCAACTGTTCAGATAATGATCCAATGAAAGCTGCAATTTAATTCAACCTATTGTGAGATAATGAATCTGGTAAAGCCATTTTCAAAGAAGCTCAAAACGAAATTCACATTGTTTCTTGATATCTTTAATGATACAGCCGAAGAACAATGGGTAGGTCGGGATGCCCCTAGCGGTACAAGGTAGTACTAAAAGTGACCTACATGTTGACCTCAGCAATAAAACAAGCGCGTAATGAGATGTAATTAATTATCAGTGTGTTGTAATACCGATAGAGATAACCAACAAAAAAAGATTGTTGTTAGTCGGCTACTTTTTTTTCTGAATTAAGATTGATGAATTTTGTTGCTTTGTTTCAGACGTGTAAAGCCTTAAAGGGTTTTCTGAAGGGGTATTGTTTGGGGCTACATTGTTAGACACCTGTAATTTAATTTTTTGCACAAATCAAATTACAAATAAAATTTTATTTGTAACTACTTAGGATACATGTTCGAATAAGTACTTTAATAATCATCTTTTTATATTAAAGTATTTTAAAGTGTAATCTTCAGTCATAATTTTATAAGTGTGGAAATAGTTTGCGGAATATAATATTCAGTAAATGGTGAAATATTTTTAAAT
This sequence comes from Argiope aurantia, assembly GCA_026543865.1. Classification (NCBI taxonomy): domain Eukaryota; kingdom Metazoa; phylum Arthropoda; class Arachnida; order Araneae; family Araneidae; genus Argiope; species Argiope aurantia. The sequence goes on from JAPMOR010125482.1 coordinate 171,352, forward strand.
AGCATATTGAGATTTTTTTAATTTCATTTTTTAATTTTTTTTCTTGAATTCTTTATTATATATTTATTTATTGTTTTTTTAAAGTATTTTGAAGTCATCTTCAGACATAATCTTAAAATTATAGAAATGGTTTGAGGAATACAATATGGAAAAATATTTTTAAATAACATATTGAGATTTTATATTTCGTTTTACGATTTTTTTTCTTTAATTTCTTTATTACATATCTATTTATTATTTTTTTAGATTAAAAGTGGTAGGGGGGAATGATTTGGCCGTTTTTTTTTTCTTTTTTTGACGATTGCACTATTTTCTGGATTTCGTATATGAGAAAGTAATAAAAAAAATGTAGAAATTATTTTCCGTTTATAGCTGTGTCCTAGTTTTGAGAATAAAATTCCAGTGACTCAGTATCTCTTTTTTGAAGTATGTGTAACTTATTAATTTTTACAACCGAATGATTTCATCTGGACCGAAGTGGAGCAGCCGGAGACTTGTTGCTGGTAACCCCTTTACAGGGGTGGTTTTTCCCAGCATCCCACGTATTTCCCCAAATTGTCATCATCGTCGCACAATAGTCAGCCCTTTCCGAACCACGTAACCCCGTTTCACCCCGAATTTCACCGACTAACCCCACCCCATGCTTTTTAAAGAAAAAGAGAAAGGAAACTTTCACATTCAGCAAAGCGGCTAAACATGTTAAATGAAGATATTATGGGATGAATTACACCATGATAGATAGCAAATATAAATAAAGAAAACCTTTTATAACTAGAAGTGACAGCGACACTAGTTGAAACTTCCACAGTAAACAAATTTATTTTTAGAGACTCTCCATCTGTGCACAAATAGGGTGTTAGTCAGCAAGAATTGAATATAATGCTTGGAACTTGATTTGAAAATAATAACTCATTCGGATACAATTTCGCATTTATTTAATTTATGTTCACCTTGTTTATTTCCAATGAAAATCATTACATAAAGGGCATTATAACAAATCTTGGATTTATTACTAACCGCTATAGGCAATCATTAGGTTGATAAGCAGGATTAGGATAGGCAATCATTAGGTTGGAAGGCAGAATTAGAATAAGCAATCATTAGGTTGGTAAGCAGGATTAGGATAGGCAATCATTAGGTTGGAAGGCAGAATTAGAATAGGCAATCATTAGGTTGGTAAGCAGGATTAGGATAGACAATCATTAGGTTTGTAGGCAGGATTAGAATAGGCAATCATTAGGTTGGTAAGCAAGATTAAGATAGGCAATCATTAGGTTGGAAGGCAGAATTAGAATAGGCAATCATTAGGTTGATAAGCAGGATTTGATAGGCAATCATTAGGTTGGAAGGCAGAATTAGAATAGGCAATCATTAGGTTGGTAAGCAGGATTAGGATAGGCAATCATTAGGTTTGTAGGCAGGATTAGGATAGGTAATCATTAGAATAAGCACTAGTTCGTGAGGATTATTGGTTACGTAAATTTTAATTGAATATTTTGTAAGTATCTTATTCCTTCCCCAGCAAGTTAGTGTTAAAATTTTAAATCACGTAGTTCGTACTATTTTAGAAACCTTATACAATTATGTATGCTATATATATATATATATATATATATATATATATATATAT
>JAPMOR010125482.1:173081-196993 GCA_026543865.1 Argiope aurantia
CTATATATATATATATATATATATATATATATATATATATATATATCATTAAGCTTCTATCATTTCAATTAAAATTTGAAGTTTAGTTTTGAATGGGAAGTGATTTAGCTTTAGCTGTTCAGTAACAACACATTTGCTGAATCGAAACACGTTTGTAAAAAATATAAGAAGGAAAAATCTTTACAACTTTGAAGTTTTGCAAAAATTGCACAGTAATTCACTGTGAAGTATAGTTTGTTCGATTTCTTTGAAAAATCGAGACAGGCGAGCTATGATGATATATCTAAAGCTTTCATAAAAAGCAGGAACTAGTGAAATCGAATTAGTAATTGGGACTTGTGATTGATCCTTTAGTTTTTCTAATTTTTTAAAAATATTTAGATTATAATTGAAATTAGACTTATTCAATTAAATTCGTAGGAAATAAAATAGGATTATAATAGAGCGAGGAAATCAATTCATACACATGTGATCTCTTTACCTGTACATCAAACTTTGTAAAAGATGCATAAGAGGCAACAAACTTCGTGAGTGATAATAGACTCACTGTTCTCTCTTCAGAATCAAAAAGGGCCACAGTGACCTGGTGGTAAAATCTCGGCTTCAGAACCGGAGAGTTTCACGTTCGAGATCCGATTCCACCAAAGAAGCGTCGTATAAATGGGTCCGGTGTACGCTAAATCCGTCGGAAACAAACGTTCTCCTGCTGGTTTTGTGTGGAAGTTTGGAGAGAGGATATGGGCTCAGATGTCAGACCCCGTCATCTGACAACGGTACAAATTTACGAGGCCCGTCCTAAAATAGCCCTAGTGTTGCTTTAAAACGGGACGTTAATATGACAAAACAAAACTTCAGTATCAAAAGTCAGACCAAATCAGACTAAAAGTTGGCTGTCTGTCGATATTTGTATATCTAATATTATATAAATGAAACAAGACGAAAGAGAGAAATTCTATCTGTACCAATGTTTTAAGCTTAAATTTTGAAGTGAAATAAGTAGAAGGATAGTTCAAATAGAATTTAACCTCAAGTGCGAAAAGGCATATTCATTTCTTGTCACTGTACAAGGAAGCTGAACACAAAATGTACCATATTCTTGTACTGATACGTGAGGAAGACTAGAGAAATATTATTTCCGTTGATTTTTTAATCACTATCTCAGTTCTAAAGAAAAGAAAATTTCTAAATCTATATACATACAAAGAGCAATAACTGTTTGTATGCCTTTTAAGCAAATGAGCTTTTTCTCCATCTTGTTCAAAATTGACATAAGTGCTCTGCAATACGAGAAAATAATCATTGTCAGATTATTTTTCAGAAATTAATTAAAATGTGTTAATAAATAATTAAACAAATTTATATTTTTCAACTATTTTTTTTTCTTGAGAAAATATTGTCACGTGCTTGAAAGAAATGTGCTAAAGATCCATTCCAGGTTAAAAGAAAGAAACTGATTGGATAATAGTGGAGTCCATTTATCCCATAATTCTTCCATGGCTCTAAAGATTGATATTTTATTTTATTATTTATTACTCGTTTTTTCTGTCTTATGATTATGTTACTCATTCCAGAGAAAATTTCTGTTAATGAAAAAAAAAAAAAGCTTAGGGTTTTTTTTTTCTTTTGCGAATAAGTGATGAATAAACCGGAAATATGTTGGAATTATTTGCGAATTTAAGCAGATTTTGTTGTTCTGATTGTCGTATAATTGTACAGAGAAGAAAAGAAAAAAAAACGAATACTTATTCAGAAGAACGCAATTGGAACTATAATGTATGAAGATGGGATTGTTCTTGTTTTGGGATTTCACATCAGCAACAGAACTAGGTAAACTGACACTTTGATGTAATAATGAATTAAGAAACTGTTAGATGCTTATTTTCCCTTCTTAACCTCCTCTATCCTAAAAAAAATATACCGTTACTATGTAAATAGTCAAAGCTGCGCATGGTCAGATACTACACGTTTATTTCATTTATACATTCTTCTAACCACGTCGATCTGTATTGAAGTTTAAGTCAACCGAGGATGACGAAGCGTTCAGTGTCGTAGGAATCGTCAAACATCTCTTTTGTATCCTTGTGAAATGCTTGCAATGCAGTTCTTAACCTTTCTCCATATTTTTTTTATTTCATTTGTTCGAGTGTGTTCTGTATAAACAAACGCTTTTGGTGTTTTGCGATATTTGCTGCATAGATTTCCTACAAAATAAATTTGGTGTATGCGTGTGTGTTTTTTAAATTTATTTATCAGGATAAGGATCCTAAGCGCATTGCTTTCAATATTCGCTTCTTGTCTTTGTATAAGCATCCGCAAAATCTAAAAACACCACCTCAGTCATCAGACAACCAATAGAGCATATTTGGAGAGAACTGGAAGTTAGAATACGAAAACACAACATTCACACGAAACTGAACTTGAAACGGCAATGTCGGTTTTAAAGAGAAACATAGATCCAGAAATAATAACTAGAGAAAAATTAGCGCAATTAATCAGATGCTAAAAAGCTATTGTTGATATTGCAGAATATATAAAATACTAATTGATGGAAATATCACAATATTTATTAATACACTTAGATTTCTTTAAAGTATGTAATGACTTCTGTGAGATAAATTTTGCTTCTTATTTTATCAATGAATTTTTAAAATTTTATATGTTCTTAAGATGTTTAATGAAATTTTGTTAAGAAACAATTTAAACGTATTAATAAAAAATTATCATCCCGAAATATTAAATTTTAATATTGAATAAAGCTGCATTTCATTAAAATATTAAAATTTCATTAGTAATAAATAAGATATACGAATATACGACAAAATATGCGAATACTTTTAGAAAATACATATGTTGAAGAAAAAAACAGTTTTTGAAATTGTCCGCTCAAACGCTAAAAAATTTTTATGTAATAATTTTTCAGAGAAATAAAGCTATACATTTCAGTTTCGAATTTGCTGCAACTAAAATTTTTAGGAAATTGTTGACGTTTTAAATTTAAGATTTCATTGTTAAGAGTATAAAGAAAAGAGTAGAAGCAAGGGACATTATCTTCTCATTTCTATTTAATCCTAACTATCAATACTAATTAACAAGAATTCTATTCTCTCAATAATATTATCACGATTCATTCATTAAAAATACTAGTTTTAGATTTTCAAATAGTAATTTTTTAAGCTTGCCCAATTATTTTTTTTAGTTTATCTCTAAATAAAATAAGTTTAATTAACCCATTAGAGATGTATTTCACTTCTCGTGTGCAAAGAATATCATTGCAATTTAATATCCCCAAAACATGTGCCGTTGCGGACGGGTTAAAGTAACTGAAAGCTGACAAAAATCAAAATATTATCATTACTTCACCCGTGGAACTGTTCCTTTAATAATAATAAAAAATGAGCCGTGAATAGTAATCTATACTTATATAAAGCTCAATGTGTGTGTGTGTGTGTGTGTTGGCGCTCTACAGACCAGGCCATTTGACCTACAACTACCAAATTTAGTACATGTATACCTTAGAGGTCGGGAATGTGCACCTGGGTCCCTTTTTTAAATTTTTAATTAGAATTTTAATTATTAATTAAAAACTAACTTTCCCGCCAAAAAATCTTCTATTTTCCCCACCGTCAAATGAGTAAGGCTTCAGTTTCCCCCCCCCCAAAAGTAATGAGGCTAGGGTTAACATTTTTCGGCCGATTATTTCAAACGATTCTGTATATTTTCTTAATGTTTTATGCATTTAAAATTAAACATTATTAATTAATCGATCTTTCAGATTCATTATGAAGTACTTCTGAATTAAAATAACACAGAATAAAGGAAATTAAAAATGTCTAATCTGCATAGCGTTACCCCAACTAGCGTAGAAAAATTCACGTATTTGCGTTACCGTAACTGGCGTTGAAAATTCACGCATGCGCATTGAGTTCTGATTGTTAACAATATTATCAACGGATGATTCTTGATTTAAATTATTTTTAGGTTAGTTGCATGCTTTTGTAATTAAATTGTATTTATGTTAGTTATATATTTTGTATATGCTTATATTTTTAAGTACATCGTTTTTTAATTAGTTTTTTTAACCTGTTTTCAACCGATTATTAAACGATTCGTTTTATTTTCTTAGTGCTTGGTGCATCTAAAATCAAACGTTAATTAATCGATCTGTTCATGACGAATGTGAGAAAATTTTGTTGACAAATTCTTGAGATATTACATAAATTAAGAAAGATATTCTTTAGTGCCCATAAACTTTAAACGCTCAGTGACTCTGTTATCAGCAATCATATTATAAAAAAATGTTTGGTTTCAGTAAATAAGATTATTATATTAATTGCAGATTAATTCTTTCCACTAATTTAAAGCATAAATTCTACGAGAGCTAATAGAAAATGAGGGAGATACATATTACGTTATGACTGAAGGCCTTTATAATATTATGAGTGAATTATATGACTATCAAAATTTGAAGTTTTAAAATACTTTGATGAAGAATCTATTAAAGTAGGAATTGCGTAAAATATTTTTGTGATATTACATAAATTGAGAAAGATATTCTTTAGTGCCCATAAAGTTTAAACGCTCAGTGATTCTGTTATCAGTAATCATATTATAAAAAATTCTTTGTTTCAGTAAAAAAATATTATTATATTAATTGCAGATTAATTCTTTCCACTTTAATTTAAAGCATAAATTCTACGGGAGCTAACAGAAAATTAGAGAGATGCATATTACGTTACGATTGAAGGCCTTTATAATATTATGAGTGAATTATATGACTATCAAAATTTTGAAGTTTTAAAATATTTTGATGAAGATTCTATTAAAGTAGGAATTACATAAAATATTTAATTATTAAAATTTTAACGAACATTAAGATTGGCGAACCGGCTTGTCGCCAAAGGCGGCTAGTACTAAATATTTCTTCCAAACAGAACACAGAACATTTTTCTAGTATATTGTTTGCCAATGGATTCTAAAATCCTCAGCGCTTTTGTGCATGCGTTAGGATAATTTAATTCGGCAAAATAGGGGTGAGAGGAAAGGAGGAGATGGTTACTTTAAACAATAAGTAAATTCCGGAAATGGTGCACATCCTTCCGTGTGTCAACCCTTATTGAGATAGAACTGTCGAAAAGTGGTAGTCTCAGAATACTGAAACGAACAGTACATAGGAACTTATTCAGGTAGCCTCGAATTTATCCGTTTCCGCCTACCATGATGCAACAAGACTAAAACTCAGAAAGAATATCATTATTATACTTTTCCCGCTAACAATACATGCGATTCAATCTCGGGATGAGCGTGGTTAAAAAGAAAAGCGAGTTTTCACCCGCCAAATGGGAAAAAGAAAAAAAGTGGGCCAGTGGGTCAAAACGCGTGAGCTTGACTCTCTCTTTATTTGATCTAGATGCAGACGATCTTCGTGAGCAAACTTTCTTCACAAGTTCGGAATAATTATGAAAGCTTACAAATGTTCTTTTTTTATCGGTTGTTTGTCTCATTCGTTTTATTGCGATTGTCAGTTCTGTTTGTGGTCTCGAGGGGAAAAAAATTTGCTACCTCCGCAAAAGAGCCTTCTTATATAGCACATTGGATGAAATTATTTTTGTGAGAGAGGCAATTTTAATCGGAAATTAAAGATTATATTTTCTAAACATTCAACTCATAAAAGGATTGATTTTATATTATATATATATATATATATATATATATATATATATATATATGTAACATTATTTGTTGTGAAGCAGAATGCAGTTTGAAGACAGTGAAGAGACTTGCTATTTCGTGACGTCGTTTTATTTCATTTTTAAGAAGCAGGCATATGTACAAGCGATGAGCACACAGAACGACACAGAAAAGGAATGAGGAAAAAGCTCTTGGACATTTTATCCCTGGTCTTATATAACCTATGATTTTGATAGGGAAAACATTTCTTCATAGCGCTAATATATTACGAGATTTCGATAGGGATTTTCGTTACACACATGGAGAAGGCAGGGGAAACACCGGGAGATTTTAAAAAAGAATTTGCCTCATCAGCGGTATTTTGCCTCTTCACGCGGACTGTGGGAAAATTAGACTTTTAGCTGAGTCAGCAATTTAACAAAGCTTCTCTTGAATTAATTAAATAGAGACAGTGGAATTGGATCACGAAATAAGAGAATATTTTAGAATAAAGTTACTATGGGCTAATTTAAGATAAAATCTTGAAAATTAATTAAATTGAAATTAGAGTTAAAATATCATTACATATATATATATATATATCTATACTTATAATAAAGCTCAATGTGTGTGTGTGTGTGTGTGTGTGTGTGTGTGTTGGCGCTCTACAGGCCAGTCCATTCAAACTACAGCTACCAAATTTGGCACGTGTATACCTTGGAGGCCGGGAATGTGCACCTGGGGGTTATTTTTTCGAATTTTTAATTAGAATTTTATTTATTTAAAAATTAAGCGAAATTTTGACGTGTTTCTGCTATAACAGCCGAAAATATTACCGCACAAAAAATATTTTTACATCAAGTTAAAGATCAAAAATTTATCTTTTAAATGGTACCATTGTTTTAACCTTAAAATTAAATTTCTGTTTTTAATGAATTTTTAAATAAATATTTTAACTCTATTTTTCAACAATTTCTTTCGTACAAAATAAAAATAAACGTTTCGCATTCATGGGGAAAAAAATAGCTCTTTTCAAAGTGTTGCCATCACATTGATTAAAGCACCAATTAAAAATAAATTAAATCTTTTTGGAAATAAAATCTGCAAAAATATAATTTTCGTCACTTGTCTGTAGGAAATGAAACAAATATGAAATATTATTTTTTCTAAAAAATAAATTCAAGAAAAATTCTTTTATGATCTTTTACACTCTCTATATTATTAATCCAATAAATAAGTTTTATTTTAAGGCAAGTTTTGTTTAATATGAACAGGATATCCATTCAAATCATGGCCACACAGCTAATTTGTAAACCTTTAGTAAGACAAAGATCTGTTGCGACATAAATCGTAAAGATTTTATTTAAAAGTAGCAAACGATTATTTTAATAATTATAAATTTTATTTTATAAATAGTTGTGAAAGTCAGATTGGCAACAGTGATATTTTTGGAACTTTTAATTTGTTGTTTAAAAACGATGCTAGAATTTTGAATGAAAATAATTTGATGTAAATTTGATAATATTATCTATAATATAATAAGATTTAGTTTCATAATAAGTTTGTCTGCATTCTATTTTTGTTGACGCACGAACACAACAGATTTACTAAAATGGTTTAAATAGAAAAAATGATTATATTTTATGTAACTTAATTCAATAAATGCTCTAATAAATAACGAATTTTTGATTTTACATAAAGTTTCTGCTGTGGAAATCACGAATAACAAAATGTTCTTGAAATACTAATATTTTAAATAAAAAGAGTTAATTTCCAATCAACTAAATCAATCACTTAAACTGACTGATTTATGAAAATTTGAATATCACTATTCAATAAAAATAAAGGATAATTTTAGATTTTCCATCGATCGTTTCAAAGAAAATACGCCAATCAGCGCTCAGGTTTCTCAAGATTAATTGGCCTAAGATTATGAAAATGTTGAGTTTTTCTAAATTTTTAACATTCAAAATTTCATAAATAAGTTTTAGTTGATTGTGGAAAATAGAAAAATTCATTCATTTATTTAAAATGTGGTGTGTCCAGAATATTTCTCAGAATGATACCTTACTGCATTAAATTTAGATTTCATAATTTTTGAAATATATTTATAGGCTGGAACAAAATATTATTATTTATTTCATTTCAATCCTTTTGAAAACAAAACTAAAAACTGAATTTATGCTAAATCTGAGAAATATTTGTTGAATTATTCTTTGAGATATTACATAAATTATGAAAAATATTTTGTAGTTCACATAAGACTTAAATACCGAGATATTCTGTTTGCAATACTCATTTTCAATAATATTAGTAATAAATAAGTAGCAATAAAGATGATAAATAAAATAAAACGCTTGGTTTTATTAAAAAATATCTTTATATTAATTGCAATTTCATCATTTTCACTTTAAATTAAAGTTGACGTTTTACCGGAAATGACTACAAATTAGCAAAATATATAGAGTAAATTGAACGAAACGATCTAAACAACAGTATAAGTTTGGTATGACTATCAAAATTTGAAGATTAAAATTGTTTTGTTTGAGAATCTATTAAGAGACCAGTTACTTAAAATATTTAATTGAAAATTGTAGCTAGCTGTAATATTGGCGAACCAGCTGGTCGCCAAAGGCGGCTAGTATATATATATATAAAAATTAAAGAATAAAGTAAAATAGGATTTTTAAGTTTTTTTTTATGAAGGTATGAAGGAAGAAATCGCTTAATCGGTCTTGAAACAATCGAGAAAGCAAAAGAATAGAAAACTTATCAAATTCTGCAGCTGAAATATAATATTTGCTTATGCTGTATAGTATTTGCCGTATGATCCTTTTTGAAACACTAGATAAAAATAAAACTATTCTAAAAAATAATATATAAAAATAATGTAGAAAATAATATATAAAAACTATTTTCTATATATGTTCAATTTTGTTTAATTAGAACATATTAGGTTTGAGACTTTTAGCCTAATTTATGAATTGTCACAAATAGACGCATTCCATATAAAATTAAATAAATTATTTTCTTTCATTGCTTTAAAAAATGATTGAAAATCTTCTAAAAAACATAAATTACAAAAAACTAAGAAATTGTGAATAAAAATTAATAATAATTTGTGAAATAAAATAATAGGTAGACATACAAACAAGTTAATTCTGCTAAAAGGTATCGAGTGCAGTTTTTTTTTTTTCGTAAGTTTACGAAATCAGAACAGATATTCAATAGGAATGTAAAGTTGTTTTCTTTCCATAATCTATATTAAATAATACCTTTATTCCTGCTCCCATAAACATGTTATTTATATAAAAGATTTGACAAATCCAACATTCTATGTTCTTTCCTATCAGAAAGCAAACGCACAAATTGTGCAAACGATTATTAAAAGAATATAAGTGTAATCTGGCGGAATTGCATTTGAGTTTAGAATTCGTTTTAAGAAAATGAAGTTGTTTTGTAGTGCAAGAATTTTTGTTTCATAATTAATAAGTAGCTATTGTTTTTTTATAAATCTTTTCGCTTTTCATTTCATTTGGAGAACTTTTTTATGTTTGAAAGAATTTCAGTTTTTTTATCTCTTCAATCGGAATCATGAAATATTTAAATAAAAACTTTTCATTTGGTATACTCAGTATTACTGCACAGAATGTGTTGTAAACAAACATTCAAGTCTCTGGGTGAAAAATAAAAGAAGGCATAATATTAGAGTTGATAAAAAGTTGCAATTTGGTACAATATTTTGCGTTTAACAAAATGTTATCTTTCAACATATTATTTTAAGTTTAATTTACTATATTAAAATATAAGATTATCAATTTTGTAGATATTATTTTCTTAAAAGTGTATATAGAAAATTTAATTAATTAATTTTACAGCATATAAAAATCACAAATATAATTTTTTATATTCTCAGTTGTATTCATTAATTTGTAATTTTTTTTAATTCTGTGCAACAAAAGAAAAAATTGAAAAATTTAGATTGTACATTTTTTTTTCTAGTTTGTAAAATTGTAACTTTCAATTTTTTTTTTCAATTTAGTGAATGATATATATTTAGTAAATTTGTAAAATTATTTATACAATTTGCTATTCATACAATTTGAAAAATTTAATTAAATGTCAAGAAAAAGAATCAAATTACCACTGCGAAGAAAATATATAAATTACAAACACAATTTCTCTTAAAAATTCTATTATAATTTATTTGTCTTTCTAGATGTAAGCATACTTTGCATTTCGGATATATGATATTAGTTTTACTTCTTTTTCCGTGTGCCTCAGAGCGAATCGGAGTAGTGATTAAATCTTTATTCAAATCAGAAATATTCTATTTTACAAATCACAATTTGATCACACAGGTTTTAAAAATCTAAGATACAAGGATATTCCAAAAAAGAACAAAAAATAATAGTAATATCAACATTTGATGCACACATAATTTATTATTTTAAATTAAAATAAAATTTGAACAGAATAAATAAAAACGAAAAATAAATTCAACTTGCAGCTTGGCGACATTACTGCTGCTCCAAATATGTCGGAATGTCCAGTATAGCTGGCATCCAGTTTGATTTAAATATTTTTATTAAAAATAAAGGATAAAACCCGCACAAAAAATCATTATATTATGCTCACCAAACAATAATAAATTATCACATAAGCATTTGAAATGGCAAAAAAATATTAAAAACTAATAATAACTTTAGAAATAGAACTGATTTTTGCGGATAGAATTCATGATTCCAAAAAAGTAAATAAGTGGAACAATTGCTAGTCTAGTAAAGAGAAATTTTAAGAAAGATAGTAATAATATGAAAGAAGGGAATCAACTAAAAAATAGTATGTGATTTCATCTATTATTAAACAAATAACAGCTGTTCAAACACCAGGTCTGAAGGGGTTAAATGCCTTCATGAATTTGCTTTTTTCTCATTTTATATTTCAGTTTCAGCGTTATTTCGACTGTTTATCTTTATTATTGAAACACGAATCTCAACAGCTCTGTAAAATTTTTATCAACGCAATAAAAGAGGAAGAATGCTACCTACAATCGAACCAGCTGAAATGAGTTTTGAAAGGCGTTCAGAAAGAAGTAGATTGTTTCAACGCGACCAGTATGCTTATAGCAGAAATAAGTATTTCATGTGTATTCGGACCTCACTGTTTCAAAATTCTGGGCCAGATATACCACCAAGTTTCCCCATATAGCTAAACCAAATCAGATACTAACCATGGTGAGCTTTATATATTTGATTCAAGTGAAATCGATACTATTCGGATGTCAACCCCAAAGTTATTGAAACAAACCATTCTCTATACGCTTCGCTTTTTCGATGACTATAAATAAATTTCGAGCTCAGACTTTTGATAAAGTGTGTTTGGAGTTTAAGAAGCCTGTTTTAACACTTGGCCAACTTTAGGTTGATTTACTTATGCCAGATTATTTGTAAGTGTTACTGAGATATGCAGTTGTATTTATAGAAAAATACTGTGGATATTCGTATAATATACTTATGAGATAAGTCAGTACGTAATTTATATTTTGACCTGCTATTGTATAATTTTTTAAAATGTTTATGAGTTGTTTTAGAGATTTCTAAAAGTCCTCAATGCATTGATTATTAAGTAATTGCAAGCATGTTGTGAAATGAGCGCTTCACTATTCTCAAACTCTTTAGAAACTTCTTTGGATAGTTTCATTTGCCGATTAAATCTGTCATCATAATACGTTCATTAAATTCATTTGCAAAAACGGTTCTTTTCTAGCTCAAAAAAATTTTATTCTGTGTTGTTAATCTTGAAAATATCAAAAGAAAATCAATTTAGAATTTTTTTAATCCATAAAAAGGGATTTAAAAAATTTACCTGGTTAATAAAAAGGTTCTGGATTTTTTTAAAATCTTGAATTTTGAAATGGAATGAACTAAATATATTAATGAGTGTATCTCCTACTAAAAAAAGGATGGATTTTGTTCCATTACATATTAAACAGAATTTTGAGATGGAATGAACTAAAAATATCTGTAATTTATTTTAAAAGACTGCAGAAAGAAGGCTGTCAAAATGAAAAGTATTAAAATATGTATTAGTAGTGTATATCTCAAAAAAATCATAGAATTAATTTTAAAGGTTTTGACGACGTTCGGTGACGTTTTTATAAAAATATAAGTTTTCAAGAAGCATTTTGAAATGACATTTATGCTAAAACCTAATAAATATTACAAAAACATTAATGATTTTTTTTAATATTTGCGAAAAATTAAGATTTCTACTTCTAAATTTGGCTTTTTTCAAACACTCTGAATGAAAATAAAATGTTCAAAGGTATATGTTTATTATTATATATAATCGTTTAAATGTTGGCAAAACGTAAACCCTTTGCTTGTGTGTTTTAAAGATTGTAAGATTTTCTTTAAGTGTGAGAAGCCGAATATTTTTCGATCGGATCATAATTAAACAAGTATTTTGATCGTTTCATAGAAAGTGGTATAACAGCGCATGTAACAGGATTTCAGATAGATATTTTAAAAAGAAGATTGCCTCTAGTATCATTATTTATAATAACTGTTTTAAGAATGATATGCCTTCCATTTATTTATTATTGAAAGTTAGAATGAATACTGAAATTGTTCAATACTGCATATTTTTTTTATAATACTATTAATAATATTCACTTTCGTATTCCAATGACGCAGAAACAAAGATAGAAGTAATTCAAAACAATGATGCATATTTGATAGTGAAATAAAAAGACGAGAAAAAAGAATGCTGCTTTATTATGTTGTTTACAATTCTTTTAAGCAAATATTTCTCTAGTTTTCCATTTACTTTTCTCAGAAGTAAAATAATAAATGAAAAAATGAAAATAATGGATGAAAACGTGACTAAAATAATTGATGGGAAAAAAAAAACGAAATTGAATTCAAAATCAAACAAACATTTTAAGGAAAGAGGGGTTTTTTTTTTTTTCTTCTTTTTCCTTTTCTTTTCCTTTTTTTTAAAAAAAAAGAACATGTTTCTTAAATTCATCTTTAAAAAGAGTAGTTTGTATTTGCCAAATAGAGATTTTCATGTATCTGAAAATGAACTATTGAATCTCATTTCTTTTGAGAAGAAGAAGAAGATAATTTGTTTTCGAAATTTGAGAGTGTGTCGAACAAAATGTAATATTAGCATTTTTTTAAATATTGTTTGAATTTCTGAATCTTTCGAATGAAATGTAACTTTTCTGGTTTATTATTTGCTAAAAAAAAGAAAGAAAAAAAAGAGAAAAAATCGAACGAAAACTTATGGATTTTCCCCATTAATCAAAATAAATAAATAAATAAAAACCGTATAATAGTACAAACTTTACAAAATTGAGACTCAAACTTGACCTTGGTAACACTATGCGAAAAGCTATTATCTAAATCTCTTGGCGAAAAACAGCAAGGGTATTTAATTACTTTTCAACCATTTTTTATCCATGTCCAATTTGCTTCAAGGGAGGCATATCAGAACTTACATTTGCACTTGTCTTCAAAGCATTCTAGGTGGTTACGTTTAGCTATAACAATGTTGTTCCATGTACAACCTCTAAACAATTATGAATGCATTACGAAATTCTTTGTTATTTTGGCAGCAGATGGGGCGTTTCCGCCTATTACGCCCCAAGGTGTCCTTCCCCCTAATGAAACGATCTCGTGCAGAGACTAATTTAAATATCTAGCCTTTTTGCTCGTAAGGGTTCCTTTTCAATGTCTTTCACGCAAACTACAGTACTCAACCATGATATTTTACGGTTTGTTTAATGACATATATTGTTCACAGCTATTGCTCAATTAAGTATGTTAAAGCTGCTTTAAATAATTGAATTCCTCCAGAGTATTTTCTGGTCTTTATAACTTGCAGAAGTTTATATTTTGATAATTGGCAATTATTGCGCAGCAAGGAATTCGCTAATTGTTAAGGAAATCGCAGTTAATTTCATGTTGTGGAATGGCAGCGTAAGAATTAGTGTGCTTCGCGTGCGGACATGCTGGAAAGTTCTGCTTTATCACGACCAATATCTCGGATGACTACAAAAGAGTCTAAAACTGCTTGAAAACTGCAGAATTAATGGGTTATAATCACGAAGGAAATGTTTGGATATTGACTGTTTAAAATGCTTGAAACCTACAAGTGCCAGATAGTAGTATTAAAGAATATAAATATCTCCTAAGCCCATTAGTAACTAATTTTTCTTCTAAGTTTTTATAGTTAAAAAAAAAAGAATTCTAAGTGGATGGCTTCAGTCTAAGTTGATGAAAATTCGCGAAAGTATTTGTCAATCCTTAATAATCCTTAATCAATTTGAACAATACCAGGATGTACTAATCATCAAAGTGCATGCATATAACAAAGTCTTGTCACCCAGGACATACATCTGCAAACAGCACGCTAAGGTTAAGCTCCATGCAGCTCTCTAAGCTCTTTTTACATAGAGATATCAAGTGATCAAAAGTAATTATACGTACATTTCATGCAGCTGAATCATTATCCAATTTTGTAGTCATAATTAAGACTTATCATTATTAAATTTTATTACTCATTTTACTTTATTCCCATTTGAAAAAAAATGAATACGTGCTTTAATTCCTACTAAGAAATTTGGTTCTAAGTTTTATAAGAGTTTACAATTTTAACGCCATAATCAAAGGTGTTATTTCACCCATGCAGCTGATTTAATTGTGTTGAATTATTGTGTTGATACACACGTAGGCAAAATTACAAAAATATCTTTTTTTTTCGGGGAGTTTTAAAAAATGGAAATTCACTTAGATCTCGACATCGAATTTCTCATTATTGCAATACGTGTGCGATTTATCACTTCATATTCATCTTTCTTGCGTTAATATATAAATGTAGACAAAAATACCTTTTGTTTCAGGGAATTTTAAAAAATTAGAAATTCACTTAGATCTTGACATCGAATTTCTCATGATTGCAATACTTCACTTCATTTATATATATTTCTTCTTTTTTCTCAAAATCGAAAAGTTAAAAAAAGAAGAATAAACATTTTTTTACTAAATTAAAGATTACTGTAGACCTATATCGGCCATATAGGAGAATTTGGTAGCAAATGGGTCTAAGTTGTAACAATTTTAAGAAAATAAGTCCTCAGACGTCACAGCCTTTTTTCAAATACCTCATTATATTAGTGAGTTTGGCGAGTTTTGATAGCTTTGGTTAGAATTTTTTTCTGTCTAGGCGAGAATCTTGTACCCTATTCTCTTGCTTTTACCTTGACATCAACAAATCTTATAACAATAAATCCATACGGTATGTGTGCAGACAGAAGTCCAAGCTCAGCAGCAGATAAAGATGCTTATTCCGCACACGAATACATGCATACATACACACACACATAAATATACACACAAAAAAAATCTGCAACGCCGGCAGTAAAACGCAACTGAAATGTACACCAAAACAGAAATTGTAGAAATCAGAAACATACAAGCAGAGCTGGCCTGGGTGCAAGAACCCACTTGGGGTCCTAAATTTTTTTGGTAAAGCAAAAAAAAAAAAAAATACAAACACGAAAATATATTACTATTGAATGCTTATTCAATGCGTGATTTTGTTTCTGCTACTAATTACTTCAGAAAAAATTCTGTACCGAAGCCTCTGTCCTTAGCTTGACCGAAGGTATTTCCTTGTTGATTTTAATTTGCTGAAAGACATATAGTAATTGGCAACTTAAAGAAATGTTTTACCCCAGCTAATACATTTAGAAATAATTTATTATAATTATTATATAGTGAGTATTACAGTATGTCTTGTGCGTTATTTTATATCCCTTTCATTCGAAATCTAATCCCCTAGCAAACCAAATTTTTGGGTTAGGTTTACATTTACATCGTTGTAATGAAACTTTACAAAGTTTCTAGGACATTTTTCTAATTCTTGTTTTTCTAAAGTTCTTTCTTCTTTTTTTTTTTATCAGTGATTGATTTGAAATACTTTTAAATCTATTTTCTATCAGTACAACAGTATCAATTACATTGTTAAAAAGTAACATCTAAATTTCTCTATCGAGGTTTCTATAACTTCATCTTCTGCTATTTCAGAATATAATCTTTTTCTTTTTCGAATTCGTTTTTCAGGAAAACGTTCTGAAATACTCAAATTATGAGTTATAAATGAAATCAATAAATAACAATTGGTTTTGCTTGAAATAGTTAATGGCTAGTGTTAATTTGGGATAATATTGCAAATCATATTATTAAACATTAGATAAATGGTATTTCCTGTCTTGAATATAAAAAGCTTCCGCTACCGTTGTCTCATCGTCATTTGCATCAATAAATTCTTCTACAACATTACAAGTTTGTGTACTGCTTTCATAGAATCTATTTTGACTTCCCAACGAGTATTGCATAATGGTTTTAGGGAAATATTTTTGTAAAATTTCCCACATTTTTGTAGATGCAGAAAATAAGCGATATAAATGTTGCAATATCCAAAAAAATTGCAATATATCCTGCTGAAAGAAAATTAAAAGAATATGACAGGCAAGTCACATAAATTACTTGAGGGTTTAGAACGATCATTCTAGATTGCACGTCTTTATATTTCCCTTCCATGTTGCTACCATAGCCGTGAGCCTGCTCTTTAAAATTGATTTTTCTACAATATCTAAATCAAATTCCTTTAACTTTCCAATAGAGTCTTTGCCACACTTTCTCCAGTTACATCGGTTAATTCAATCATCCCTATAAATAACTCATTAATAGTTCCTCTTTTCTCTTCAAAACTTGCATACTTAATAATGACTGAAGTTTGATCCTTATATTGGATATCTGTATCTGGATACTATAGTGCTATCATTCCGTTAATGTCATCATTTCTTGACGCAGAAATGATTTCTTCTAGCGATCTATGTGCTAAATCATGCAGAATTCTATTTTTTTTTAAATTCTTTATTCTGTTTATATGATCTATTAGTACAGAATCGTATTTACTTAAAATTCGATTAAACTTAAAAAAATTTCCATTACTAGGCGGTCTTGTTATTTCATGGGTTCTTAGAAGTGGAAGATTATCAAATGCTAAAAATAGAATTGAATCTATAGGATAATCTATAGTTTCTTGAAATACTAATTTCATTCTTTCCGTTTCTTTATTAATAATAACTTGATTTGTTTTATCTATATTCGAACATAAATTTAGTCGCTTAAGTAATTCTTTCCAAGCAATAAACGAATGAAAGTGACAAATAGAACTGTCATGATCTCGAATTACAGTTAGCAGCTTTCTACAGTTATCCTAGCCGCCTATAAATCGTGTAGATTGTTCATTTCCTGTTCTTTTGGAAAACAGTATACAACAAAAACAAAATATGAAGTCTTACATTTTTGAATAAATTAATCATCTGCGAAGCTGGGTTTCCCATTTTTCATTTTTTAATAGCAGTATGTAGTGGAAAATGGTCTATTTTTAACATTCTTACCATAAACTCTCTTACCATAAACATTCATTTGTGTTAAAACAAGTCCTGTTTTAACACAAAACACTCTAAACTTATCGGTTATCATATTTGGTCATAAACCTGGATCACTTACATTCACTTGGCCATATCTATTATTGTCATTTTCGTCGTTATTTTCAGATTTTATCATAATTGTATAAACATATAGTTCTTCAACGAATTTCAGTTTCCACATTTTTCAAAAATTGTGTAATTCGTTCAGTTGAAGCTTGAATTGTGATTTCTGAAGTCGAAGAAACTTCATCGTCAGAATTACTTCAGAGACCAGAAGACAGATCTTTAAAATTTAGCTTTTCCTTTTTTTTTTTTTTTTTTTTTTTTTTGACACCTACGGAGATATTTTCTTGGTATGGACATGATTAGATCTAACGATATTTAACATTTTGTTTTATGGATTTTCAAAATACTAAATGCAACCTAATTTATTAGGCAAGGTAAATGACCGTTCATCTACTTACCCTATGTTGTACACTTGTAATAAACTATAATATATCTGTAAACTTCATATATTTACAAACCCATCGATTTTTACAGTTAAATTTCTTTCTCTCTTCTTTCCAACACGCTATTATTGTTCAGAAATTATTTTACTTCTTGATCCTGTTGGAGCCCCTCAATGGCAGGGCCCAGTGCATAGCATCCTAGATGGCCGACCCTGCATACAAGTAACAAATCTTTATTAAACAACTGCAACGACGGTAGTAAAACGCAACTGAAGTATACACGAAAACAGAAGTTGAAGAAATCAGCAACATACAAGCAACAAAACCGCAACGACACAGAGCGCTCAAAGAGAGCTCAGCTCCCGTCTACTTCCCATTTTTATAGCTAAAGTCGTCAAATGTCGCCAAGGCCAGGTGTCAATAACTTTGCAAGCTATTTGTAAAATTCTCTTCATTATTATTGCGCAGGGAACCGAAATCACAGATAAGTAACAATATCATTTCAAACAACGTTGAATCATCCCATCGAATAAAGTAGCTGCAATGGAAAAGCTAATACTCTGGCATAAATGACATAACAGCATTAATTTAACAAATATTTATAGAGAATTTCACTATTCATATGATTCTATCACCACAATAATTATGCATATGCTCTTATTGAGCAGGCGGCGATAAAATTATCTGAATATGACGCTAAAATATTTTGTATCTCAATTCAAAAAGGTCGCCTGGTGGAAATATTTCGGATTCGGAAGGTTTGAGGTACAAGAACCGATTTCACCGAAGAACCGTCGTGCAAGCAGATCTGGTGCACGCTAAATCCAAACGTTCTCCCTCTGGTGTGGCATGGAAGTTTGGAGAATGGGGTGCTAACTCAGGTGTCGTCCTCGTCATCTGACCGCAGTTCAAAATTATGAAGTCCGTCCCAAAATATCCCTAGTGTTGCTTTAAAACGGGACGTTAATATAACTGAACTAAACTAAAAACTCTATTCTAATTACCGTCCTGAAATCAATGGCTGTTCTTACTTTAGTTAAACCTTTCAGTTTTAATAAAAGAACAGTTTTAAAAAATATTTTAATGTGAAACATTTTCAATAATTTTTTTGGAATAAATGCTCGCAGAGTACAATAATCTAATCTAATTGCCGAAATTTAAAGTACAACTATAAGTAAAAATTTATTTTGCATATTTAATTTATTCTTCTTTAATATCACTTAAAAGGCGAAATTTCAAAAATACAAGCAATCCATTACTTACTGATTTCGAAATGTATGAAAACATGAGGAAAAAACCCCACTAAACTATTTAATCACATATTGAATAATAAGCCTAATAATTAAATGTGGAGTTACGTTTTTGGCAACAAATACAAATCACAAATTAAAATTAAGCAATGTTAACAAGTTTCTTTCCAATTTTTTTTTTTTTTTTTACTTTTTTGTATACGAGGTATAGGCAAAATACTACAATCGTCAAGCAATTCGAAATCGAGGTTTTAACAAATCTCCATATTTTAGACCACTGGGAGTTAGAAAAACACATTTTTGGTAAATGTATGACTGTCTGTAACAAAGATAATTCAAAAACACTTTGAGTTACACAGATAAAGTTCAACTGATTGGGATACATATCGCCGTACCGGGTACACACCAGGGAAGGAAATATATCCCCAGTCCTATGGATTGCCGTCCACGGCCAACACGTGCGGTTCATAAGCAGCAGGAAACAGAGTTGCAACGAATTCTCAGGGAAAGTTCCCTCGCCTAAGAAAGTAAGAAGTAAAGAAAACCAAGCTGAAAGTAGAAAATGGTGGGAAGGGTAAATTGAAAGAAGAACAGACCCTGGGGCGTTTCAAGATCTTGAAGCTCATGAATTATAATCGAAGTTGAATTTTTAAAAATTCATCTCCTTTGAAAAAAAGATACATGAAATAAGAAGAAACGCCCTTTCATTCGATTCAGAAGATAAATTTTAGATAAAAGATCTTTAAATTTGAGCCTTTTTCTATCTTCCACTATTCTGTATTTTAAATTGTATTAGATATAATTAATTCCAATAATTATTAAAATATATTGCATGCATATCCAAGCAATGTGCAATGGGCTTTTAAAGGAAAAACAGCTTTATTGCAAAAGCTTGATAACACGCACAACAAATGGCGGGATTAGTTCTCCTTCCTAAACCCATAAGGCAGCGCATTCCCGTTGTCTTGAAAGTTATGCAGAAAAAGATTTCTTGTTTGCTTGGCAGTCAAGAAAAGTAGACGTTCACGTGGCGAGAAATGATCAGTAGCTAGCGAAGAAAAGCATTGCAAATTTATTTTAACGATCACGCGGAAACCCAGCGATTTTCTCGTGAAATTAGTTTTTTATGAAGAAAATAATTTTTATTGTCTTAAATAATCGCAACCGTGCTATGGAACTCCTTATCGAAAATTGTATAAAAATAAGGAGTGGCTCGATGTGAATAAATGAATGACTAGTAAAAAAAAAAAAAAAAACTGCTTCCTGATTTTTTTTGCGTGGAATCTCCTATTTTTGCAAAAAGAAGCACAGGATATGTGATCACGAGCAGTGTAGAAATACTTCGTTTGAGAAATGTCCCCTATACTCAACAACAAATATTTGTAAAATCGGTGGATATTTAATCTTTAAAAAATATTATTTTTAAAATAAATTTGAAAACAAATGTTCTAATTAGAATCTGGATAAAATTAAAAACGTATATACAATGCTGTAAAAGCTTTGCATTGAAAACAGATATATTTAAATTAATGCTCAAATTAAAATCATACATTGAAAAAAAATATTTCTTTTGTCTTCTTAATTCTTTTTTAATAAACACACTTTAAAAAAGTTTTTAACATTTTCTTGAAACAAAAATTCCGTAAAAAAATGCTTTTATAAGATGATAATTTTCTTTTACATTTATGTTGATGAAGTTCATTTTTTTCCCCCCTAAAACGAACCGATTGCAAAAATTAATTATTCTTTTTGTTTTCAAGCATTCATCTTGAGACCAAACTTTAACTGAGGATAAATAATTTATTTTGACAATAAATTTTTAGAAAAGAAATTAGGATTTTAATATTGAAAAAAAATGGTTGTTTTGTTTAAGAAAAATTCTCTTATTCCGAAAGATAAATTTTAAAATCGAGCATAGAATTATGTGTGAACAAATTCTTTCATACACTTGTTGATCTGATTATTCAAAAATTTAACCTGAAAAGAAAACTACTCAACATTTTAAAATCTCAGCGATTTCAATTTATTACAAGCTTTTAACGATAAAGAAATAAATGGGTTCAGAGTTTTTATATATTTGACATAAAAAATTTTCTTGTTCTCTGTATCTGAATGAAAACCTTCAACAAGAAAAGAAAATTCCATTTTAGACCGATCAATTTACTTCTTGTTAAATTTAATAAGAAATTTTAAGATTGCTCTTTAAATTTTTATAGTTTAGTGTATCCTTGTAGAAAAGTATAGATCAAAATAAATTTCCAATAAACGCTCCTAGATGGCTCGACATGACAGGTACTTCCTTTGTTGATTTCTTTTTAATCTCTCGAAAGAAGGGTGGAAATGCACACATTATACAATAAAATGGATTCCACAAAAGTCGTTAAACTTTCTTATTTATGAATTTAACGAGTTGTTTCATAATCATACTTTAAATATTCATAATTTAGTTTCATCTCAATATAAATTTTCTAGCAAAGCACACAACGAAATGAAGGTTTCAATAAATGATCCTAGATGGCGCCAGGTAAAAAAATATCTTTCTGCGTTAACTTATTTTTTATTTCTCGTAAAAAGGAGAAGATATACATATACACTGCAATACAAAGGATCCCATTCGGATTGCAGTGGCGGATTTTGACAACATGAGGCCACAGGCGCTAAATTATTTTGAGGCAACCAACTAGGAAAATTCTATTTATAACAAGAAAGTAATATGAAATGAATTTATTTTAGCTTTTAGTTTTAACTTTATGCTTACTTTTTAGCAATTCCAACATTATATGTGCAGGCGGTTATCATTTATGAATAAAAGTGACATTTTTGAATGCGCTTCGTAAGCAGTAAAATATAATAATAGGCACCAGTTGTTGTTGTTTTTTTCATAAATAGCAATGTATATATTCTGGTAGCATGTGTTAGCTTTATTAAAGTTCTGTAATTCTTGAATTTTTTCAAAAGAGTAAAATGTCAAAGAGGTCACATTGTTGGAGTCCGTCTAGCTGGAGCAAGTATGACCGAAACATTCCAACTTTTAGGCGTTTCTAGAAGTATGGTGTCTAAAGTCATGACAGCATACACACAGTGTGGGAAGACAAGCTCGCCAAAGCAAAATAGTGGGCGGAAAGAGAAGCTCAGTGAAAGAGACCGAAGTGTATTGAAGCGGATTGTAATGTCTAATAAGCGAACAGCTGCAGCAAAAGTGCCCGCAGAGCTCAATACCCATCTGGATTTTCAAGTGCCAGTGATTACAGTTAGAAGGCACCTTCATAAATAGAGCATTTATGTCAGAACAGCAAATCCTAAGCCACTTGTCACAGATGTTAAAGGTAAACGTCGTATGCAGTGGTGTCACACTCACAAAACCTGGTTGATTGATAAGTGAAAGAAAGTAATATAGTGTGACGAATCATGTTTCACACTTTTTCCTATAACAAGATGGGTGCACATTTCGAGGACACCTGCACAAGCGTATGATCGTGATTGTCTCCTTCCAACTGTCAAGCATGGAAATGGATCTCCACGATATAGGCAGCCATGGTGTTGTTTTCTGCTGGACCAATCGTAACCCAGGAAGGATCACTGGGGAGAAGTACAGAGAAATGTTAGCTGACCAGCTTCATCCTATGAAGCAAACTTTGTTTCCTACAAGAGATGGAATTTTCCAGGATGATAATGCACCTATCCATGCAGCGAGACTTGTCCAGTCATGGTTTGATGAACACGAGGGTGAAGTTAAACATCTGCCTTAGCCCGCATAGTCATCCGATCCCAATATAATTGAACCGTTATGATCTATTTTAGAGCGTTCAATAAAGAATCGATATCCTACACCGACATCTCTCCCAAAATTTTCACAATATCTGCAGGAAGAATAGTACAATATTCCTCTAAACACTCTTCAACACTTGTATGAATCGATTCCTAGGCGAATCCAAGCTGTATTTCATGCCAAAGGCGGTCCTACACCATACTAATAAAGGATTTTTTTATAAGTCTAAGGTGTTTCCATTATTTTGATAACCACCTGTATATATCAAATACATGAAAATATACCTTTTTTATAAAAAATATTGTTAACATAAAAGGATAAAAAATGTCAATTCTATTCAGTAACTAGTAGTAGAAAATATTCTTATTTATATTCCTTAAAAATTTGAATTGGTATAAACAATGTCAACATTCTTTGACCGAAGGATTGAGTAGTATTTTATTTTAACAATGCAGATAATGAAAAAAGAAAATATAAAATCTTTTAAGATTTTTTTAAATAATAGAGAAATTTAAAAATAGTTGTTAAAAATATTATCTAGTTGAAACTCTACAAAACAGATCATTAAAAACATTTTCATCTTTCCTTCTAAAAAAATCCTGTTCTTAAAAAGTTATGATATAAATTATAAAAAAAAAGGCATTGTGCTCCAAAATAATAAAAAGAAACAAAAGTATATAACAAATTGCACTGATATCCTAAATTCAATTTATTCATATATTTTCTGATATAGAGAGTAAAATTAGGTTTATATTTTTGGACGGTGATGATAAATATTATAATACTACTTAATAAAAAGAAATTATATTTTTCTAGGGAGGACAAAAATATATATTAAGTAGTATAAAAATGATAAATGATAGTAAAAGAAACAGAAGCCAAAAATAATAGAAATAATATTTCTACAAAAGCAGAAACAAGTATTGAAAGCCATAAAAAATTTAAAATATCACTTTTCTTGCTTTTAATTGGGAAAATTTGTCGATAAGTTTTTCATGATCTAATTCCTGTACTACCTCATTTTCAATTAATAATAGTGAAAGCTCATTTAAATCCGACCGACTCATTGTATTTCGTAAAAAAGCGTTTTAAAGTCAAAAAGGATCTCTCTCCGGTTTCATTGCAAATTGGCATGGTGAGGAAAATTCTTAAAATTTGTCTGCATTAGGAAATGTCGATTGTAGGCCATCCTACACCAATTTATTCTTATCAGTTGGGTTTGAAATTTTTTCGTTTTTTGCATATTTAATAAAATGCTCTACTTC
>JAPMOR010125482.1:197003-215729 GCA_026543865.1 Argiope aurantia
TGTTTTAATGATCGTGCGGAAAAGAGTAAAATCTTGTTATTTCCGACAGTTAAGTTTGTTATATCAGACAAGAAATTATCACGACATATATATTTATAACTGCTTCGATATCCAATTCAAATTGAATTGATATTCATATACATTAAATGCTTTTCTATTTTATCATGAACGTTCATTATTAATTTATGTTTGCAGATCTTTCTTAGAAATAGTTAAAAAAATCATATTTTTATAAGAAAATAATTAATTCAACAAATCTGTGTAAAATAATAAGATTTCTTACCTCTTCCAAAGCATTTTCAGTTTTAGCTATTTTTCAACGATTCGCATGGCCTTTATTCTTATCGTTTAAATTTTTGTTCTTATCACTGCTTTGAACCATTGGCAACGGTTAAAGATATTTGTCCAGTGGGAGTTGAGGCGAGTGATATAATGACACCTCATTTCTCTGGGAAAAAATTTAGGAGGGTCAGCCTACTTTAACCCCCTTTTTCACAGATGTGGAAGCATCATCAAATTACAGGACCCTTCCAGCTCGTAAACGTGCCTTTGTGGAAAGAAATGCTCACGTTGTCTCAGCTTCGTTTAGTTTCAATACTTCTGAACATTATTAAAAAGATTTTATTCGCCGAGTGCGCACATTTTACTTAGGAGGACGAACACACAAGATTCAGAATTATATATTTTTTCTAGCGTTATATAGCAATGAATTAAAATTAAAATACTTAGCCTTCCTATTTAAAGATGCAGTTTTTCTGAAACATTCAACATGATTTCAAAATATTTAATGCCGGTAAAGCTATTGAATGCAGTGTATTTATGAATTTTTTTTTCTATATTGGAAATAAATCCTAAAAATGTCTCAAGATTTTTTTTTTTCCCTGTTAAGTATGTTTTCAGAAAATTTCAACTGGGAGAATTTAAATAGTTATATATTCCTCATTCATTATGGAAATTTTTAAATAAGAATTCATATGTTTTCTTTTATTTAAAAATATAAAATTAATATAAAAATGGCAAACCACAAAATTAAATTATCATTTCATTTTCTATTATTTTTTTGTTATCAAATACGTTAAATTTTTTTTAAAAAAATTAACGCATACAGAAATCTATAGAATGAATTATCTTTAAATCATTAAAAAAATAGCATTGAATAAATATTTATGACAGCTGAGAAAAACTTAATTTTTAATTCTAAAAAAACGGCGTTTGCTTGTTTCGATACTTGAAAAATGTGTATAGAAGCTGGCATCTTCAAAAATTCAGCAAAAAGAAACTCTCATGAGAATAAAGTACTTTAATGGAAATGTAGACGACAGGAAACTAAAATATACAGAAATCTCTACGAAAAAATGTTATCCCTTCAGCCTAAGGTCAAAAGTGGGGCCATGTCACACCCTTTTATCGGCGCAGGGAATGACATTGACATTTCTGGTAAAAGGGGGCCTTTTCCCCCTTTATCTTATGTTAGTTGAGAATTGTTGACTTTTGAGTCGGTTAGCCAACGAAAGGAAAAATGGATCTACAAACAAATTTGAAATAAATCATGAGAGAAATATTCTAAAATTTGGTAGAAAGTTCATTTTAATTGTAATGTATTTGAGTACACTATCCTTATAAATCAAATAAATAATGCACAGTTACTCATTTGTTCCCGAAAAAAAAAAATTTAGATCGTCCCGGTAAACCATATCTACCTCAGTTAATGAGAATATTCAAATTGCATGATTTTACAAATCATATTGCAATTAATTTTGTTTTTATTAGTTTAGTGGAATTCAATTTCTACATTTTTTCTTTTGATTCTTTAAATGCAGACTTCTACTGTTCTACATTGATTATCACAACTAGATATTGGTGCTGATATTTCATTGCAATACAATAACATGATATGAATATATATAAACATATTACTTCATACACTTCCATATTAATAGTAATAAGGAATTCCCTATTAGCCCTTCAGTTAAAGCTCTTGTTTCACGTTCTCCTAAAATGTCATTATTACAGAATTGTTATGAATCCGACCCACAATGGATTTCTCACTCTTTTAAGGTGTACTTTATAATAATCATCTTCATCTAAATTAGCGAATTTGCCATACAAGGTTTATGAAATGTTCAGACTTGTCTCTTGTGCATTGTTTATCAACATATTTTTGCCAATTTGAGTGTGCAATCAATTTTCGCATTTTAGAGCACAGCAATCATGAGACATGCTGAAATTTGAAACCCATCTTAAAAATGCTCGATTTTCTTTAGAAAAATACTACCCTATTAATGTAGGAGGAAAAATGCTTCTTTAACAAAACAAAACACCAATATTTGCTTTTGTTTAATGAAAAATAAAAACAAGTCAAATGTGTAGATATTCTGCAAAACTTAAAATGCTAAGCCATGTTTTAGCCAGCCACCCTCTCCCCCCATTTCTTAAATATTAGATACAAAATTGAATTATGTACACTTATATGTGTTCTCAGAAGAAGAAAAAAAAAGTCTCATGGAATGCAAGAAAATATTTGGAAAGTGCTCATTTATTCAATAAAATTAATCCTTAAATGTTTAGCAATGGGGACATATGATAAAATAAAACATCCCAAATTATGGATATTATATCAAGAACACAACTGTCTCTGAGGTATGAATGTACATTACAAAATAATTAACAAATATTGCAAAACAAAATATTTTCAAACAACACACAATTTATTCCCAATATTTTTTTCCTTTATTTCTCAGTTCAAATATAAAATACACATCTTAACGGTTGGACTTGGCTACACGTTCCAACTCATCTTTTTTCTTAATAGCATAACTGTTAGATGATCCCTAAAAAAGAAGTTAAAAAAATTGCATTAAATTTCACATATTTATATGCTACATAGAATCAATATACCTAATCTTGCTAATCATAAATACATCAATTTATAAAAAGGTAAGTGTTGAATATTCCTTAATGAGATTATTCATAATAGCACACTAAAAATCATTCAGTGGGACCATAATTTCATAATTTTGTCAATTATATTATAAAATAATATTTTTAAAAAAATGACATTTTAAAGAATTCTTTGCATTTCCAATATTTTATATCTATCTTCTCTCACTGATATTCTCACTAAAAATATGTATGAAACAATTATAACATTTTAAAGCTCTTTCTTAACCAACAATGTATACAAGCTTGCTAAGCAAAATCATTTAAAAATTATACAAATATTAGGCAAACATAAAAATATAGGGTATAAAGATTATTTTTTTTTTACTATAAAATTATTTGGATTCATTTTCATTAAGAGACTGGGTGAGGTCTTCCAAAACTCCATCTTCTAGACTGCTTCAAATGAATTAAAATACAAAAATTACCTATCGAATAATTTCATTTTTTCTTTCAATTAATTAATCTAACAAAAAATAATTTTAATGCAATTTTATTTTAATTAAATTTAGTAATTGCTTTATATTTGATGCATTTCATATTTTATACTTTTAACAGTAACCGGAAATATAACTGTTACAACTGCAACCTACAAGTTCTGCAAATATCTTATGCCCAGTTACTGGAATTAAGACATGTTCATTTCTTACAAATTAAAATAACTATTAACACCAAGCACAGAGACAAATACCAACACAAGCAGAACTATACAGTAGCATCTTTTACATTGGATAATATAGTAAAATAATACCATACAGTGACATAATGATAGGCCAATCAAATTGCCTCATCACATCCCTTCAACTTCTCTTGCATAAGGGCCATGATGTCACAGTTGCAATCAAGGACAACAAATTTGTGAAATAGAAATAATGCAAATTATGTTGCAATAATAATAGACCATTTCTCCACTAGTCTATGATTAAATTAGCTTTGTTAACCCTTAGTTGACTAACCCACATATATTGGCATCAATTTATTGCTTTTCAAACTTACAAAATGAAATTCATTTAAAGGCACTGTAATAAAAATTATGAATAATCCAAAAACACATTAAGTATTCTATGGTTTCTTAACTAAATCAATAAGATAAAATTCTTCTAAAATGGCAGGTATTATCTAATTAAAGTAAAAGGGTTAAATAATTTTAACTAAGTAGTCAGATTATATTGAATATGTTTAAATGCCTATACTGACCTTCGCTGCATTCATAAGTTCATCAGCCAAACACTCAGCAATAGTCTTGATGTTCCTGAAAGCAGCTTCACGTGCACCTGTGCACAACAGCCAAATGGCCTGATTCACACGTCTCAAAGGTGACACATCCACAGCTTGTCTTCTGACAGTACCTGCACGACCAATTCGAGTAGAATCTTCACGGGGCCCACTGTTGATTATAGCATTTACCAATACTTGAAGTGGGTTCTGAAAGACACTTTTAAGTTACAGCTTTCCAAACCAGCAAAACAAAGCTAGATTTTATTTTTTAAATTTTTTTATTAGTTATCAAATTTAGATAAATTGATATTTTTAGATAAGTCAAGGTGACAGAGCAGAAAAATCTATAATGATACTGCGAGCAAAGACAAGAAGTTATTTAATGCTGCATCAAGGCAGTTGAAATAATTCCTTGGAAATTAAGCAAGATTTAATTTAAACATCAAGCTTACCAAACGAAATATTGATTAGAAATATTAAATTATTCAAAGCTACCTAAATATCATTTTAACTAATATTATATTAGACTTAGCTAGACATGATATATTATTGCAGATATAGTATAGCTTTGCATGCACTGTAAACTTTAAATGTACAGATAATTTATTCAACATCTATAGGAAACTACAAATCAAATGAAACTCAGTATACTTGTATTATATGTTTGCTACCAATATTATAAAATACCTGAAATTGATTTATGATCTTAAGTTAGAAATTACCAAAACAAATGAATTGCTGCATTGCAGGATTTTTATATCAAGAAATGAAAATTAATATCAAGAATTTTATAACAAGAAAGGAAAATTAACTTCTCATGAAATTTGGTATACATCTTATAAAAAGAATAACCTGATTGCATAGGAAAAATATATATAATTATACATATAAATTTTTTTTTCAAAAAAATCAAATTTCCTCAGACATGCAATGAAATCACAATAGTTAATAAGTGAACATAAAAAATTACAACATAAAAAAAAATTTTATGGAGCTAATTTCAAATGGAAATATTTAATTTATTATAACATTACAAGTCCAGGCATTTTTTTAAAAATACACTAATAAATTTAAAGGCTGCTTAATGTGATCATTTTGTGACTTAAGAATCTTGACATAAACCGATAACAACAAAATCAACTATATTCAATCTCCCTTTGCAAGCAGATATAATTCACTTAACGAACTAAAAAAATGTAAGCTAGCTTAATGTGTGATGTTTCACTGAATAAGTGGAGAAGAAACATTGTGGCATATGCTGAGTTAGTTTACATCAATTTGTATCCAGCACTTCTTTAAACAGAATCCCTATATCTACATGAGATCCAACATGACTACCAAATAAATGCCTGTGGAGCAATAATCGATGAGCTGGTAGAAAAACAGCTAGATCTATTGGAGAATTTATAAAGCTGCATTGCCTGCCACAGCAAAAACTTATAGTTTGGGATAGGAGAGTAGAAAACAATAGACATAATGGAGCAATAATCTTTCAGTGAAACAAGGAAGATGGGAAAATATTGAATTGCACATTGAGAAGCATCAAAAACTATGCATGCTAAGAATTCATTTAACAATAAAGTCGCATCTCATTCTTTAAAATTTTCAAATATAGCTGAAGTAAATGTCTTTAGGCAATTTTCTTTTAAAAAAGCATGCAATAAAAACAATATCATTATGAATTTACTTCAGCACTTTTCATTTTGGAATGGAACACACTGTCCTAGTTTACATAGATTCCTATGGAGAAAATTGTTTACTTATTGAGTGTTTCATATTACAAAGTTAAGGGAATTATATTCACTAAGCAAGGTTCCATTACATATTTTTATCATATCAAGAGAAAAGATAAAACATTTCAAGACTACCTATAACTTATTTCAAAAACCAATTAAGAAAAGTTCATTCACTGTTGTTTGTTAACAATTATTCCTTAACAGATCACTTATATATTGTTCATAACCAAGTTTTAAAAAAAAATGCTGCATGCTATTTCTTAAAGTATCAGAAGCTTTACTCATTATCAGCATAGGAGGGTTTTCATCAAAACATTGATTCCTGTCAAACCATTCACATTTATTGTTTGTCTTGCTAACAAGAAGCTTAATAGTCTTTCAGAATTTACAAATAGGCAGTGAAATTTCCAACTGCACCCCAACATTGTGTTGACTCATTTTAGTTAAAACTTCCATATCTGTAAAAAATTTCATTTTGTTTTTACAGATAAGAAACTCACTCAAATACAAAAGTTTGAGTTAACACTCTAAAAATTTTTCCTTTTCAATCCATTTTGTTTGTCATACAATCGCAGCTAACAATGGTTTAAGACTATTCAAATTTCCACTAATACTTAGCAGCATACTGTCCTTTTAAACCAATCCAGAATGCTGTCATAGATAAATGAATATAAACTACTTCATTGGAAAAAACAACTGCCTGATTTTTCTTATAACTGAAGTAAGAAATTTTAGGAATGCTAGATGTCAATGCTGGTTGAAAATTAAGGATCAGTCAATTCTTTATTCCAAAACTGATACCAAAAACATTTGTGTAAATTTGAATAAGTTGACATAGGACCTAAGTACTTTGACAATTTAAAGTGAATAACATTTAATGTAATCACATTAAATGTAGTCCAATGTAATTAAAATATTGAAAGAAAAAAAGCTAGAAATTAAAACACTGAAATGCAATAAAAATTTATAATCGTAACCACAACTGAAAAATATCAAACTTAAATCAACTTCAAGAACAAAACATTTCAACTTTTCAGCAAAATAAATGATACCATTTGAAGTACTTTTAACACTTTTTGACAACAGCCAAACTGATAATTGCTTATTTTGGAGATTATTCAAAATTGGTAAAATTGATTATCTTTATTCTAACAGAAAAGAAATAAAGAATGCTACAAAAAATTTCTGCAAATATAGAAAAATTAAAAATTACCTCATTTGTCATCAGATGAATAATTTCGAAAGCATGCTTTACAATTAACACAGCTTTTAATTTTTTGCCATTATTGCGTCCATGCATCATCATGGAATTGGTTAGACGTTCCACGATTGGGCATTGGGCTTTTCTAAAGCGTTTGGTGGCATATCTTCCTGCCGAATGAGGCAAATACCTTGCATACTTTTCCTTGACGGCTATGTAATCCTAGGAAAAGAAATTTAATAAAATTATGAGCTATGTAAATATATGCTGTATCCTCTCATCTTGGATTCTGATGAGAGGATAATTATAAATAATCTTACAAGCAGAATATTTATAATTATCTATTAATATTAAATTAATAAAATCAGAGAATATAAAGAATATTTATGATAACCAAGAGTATTATGTTGAATTATATTAACAATATATATAATAATAAAGCTCAATGTGTGTGTGTGTGTTGGCACTCTACAGGTTAGACCATTCAACCTACAGCTACTAAATTTGGCACGTGTATACCTTGGAGGCTGGGAATGTGCACTTGGGGGTTATTTTTTCGAATTTTTAACTATAATTTTATTTATTTAAAAATTAAGCGAAATTTTGGCGTGTTTCTGCTATAACTTCCGAAAATATTACCATGTAAAAATCTTTTTTGTGCGAAGTTAAAGATCAAAAATTTATCTTTTAAATGATACCAATGTTTTAACCTTAGAATTAAATTTCTATTTTTAATGAAATTTTAAATAAATATTTTAACTATATTTTTCAATAATTTTTTTCGTACAAAATAAAAATAAAATTTAAGCTGCACGAGCATGTTTCGCATTCATGGGAAAATTCAAAGTGTTGCCATCACATTGCTTAAAGCTCCAATTAAAAATAAATTAAATCTTTTTGGAAATGAAATCTGCAAAAATATAATTTTCGGCACGTGTTTGTAGGAAATGAAACAAATATGAGATTTTTTCTAAAAAATAAATTCAAGAAAAATTTTATGATCTTTCGCACTTTCTATATTATTAATCCAATAAATCAGTTTTATTTTAAGGTAAGTTTTGTTTAATATGAACAGGATATCCATTCAAATCAGGGCTACACAGCTAATTTGTAAACTTTTAGTAAGACACAGATCTACTAAAATGGTCTAAATGGAAAATGATTATATTTTATGTAATTTGATTCAATAAATGCTCTAATAAATAACGAATTTTTGATTTAACATAAAGCTTCTGCTGTGGAAATAACGATTAACAAAATATTCTTGAAACACTAATATTTTAAATAAAAAGAGTTAATTTCCAATCAACTGAATCAATTACTTAAACTGGCTGATTTACGAAAATTTGAATATCACTATTCAATAAAAAAGGATAATTTTAGTTTTTCCATCGATCGTTTCAAAGAAAATAAGCCAATCAGCATGCAGGTTTCTCGAGATTAATTGGCCTAAGATTATGAAAATGTTGAGTTTTTCTAAATTTTAAACATTCACAACTTCATAAATAAGTCTTAGTTGATCGTGGAAAATAGAAACATTCATTCATTTATTTATTTAAAATTTGGTGTGTCCAGAATTTTTTTCAGAATATGATACCTTACTGCATTAAATTTAGACTTCATAATATTTGAAATATATTTATAGGCAGAAACAAAATATTATTGATTTCATTTCAATCCTTTTGAAAGCAAAACTAAAAACTGAATTTTATGCTGAATCTGAGAAATTTTTGAATTATTCTTTGAGATATTACATAAATTATGAAAAATATTTTGTAGTTCACGTAAGACATATACCGAGCGATTCTGTTTGCAATACCCATATTCAATAATAATAAATAAATAACAATAAAGATGATAAATAAAATAAAACGCTTGGTTTTATTAAAAAAATATCTTTATATTAATTGCAATTTCATCATTTCCACTTTAAATTAAAGTTGTACCGGAAATGGCAAATCAGCAAAATATATATAGTAAATTGAGCGAAACAATCTAAACAGTATAAGTTTGGTATGACTATCAAAATTGGAAGATTAAAAATGTTTTGTTTGAGAATCTATTAAGAGACCAGTTACTTAAAATATTTAATTGAAAATTGTAGCGAGCGGTAATACTGGCGAACAGGCTGGTCGCCAAAGGCGGCTAGTATATAAGTCAGCAGCAAGAATATGCGTTCCTGTAAGAAGTTGAAAATTTCTGAACCCCCCCCCCCCCAAACACACACATCATGTAAATTAGCTTTCTAGTCGTATACTACATTTAATTTTATTTGGTATAATAGAATAAATTATAAGCAACTGATGAAGAAAACTGAATCAATCTTCTGCAAATAAAATTAATACTAAATATAAAATATATCAAAACAGATATTAATAACCAAGAAAAAAAGCGACATATAACTTCTAAAAACAAAAGGATGTGAAAAATGCTGTTATAAGAGTCAATTTTTTAAAAAACAGATAATCTTATTTAATCCTTTAATTTGTTACAATAATCAATGTAGCCGTTAAGCTTCTATTAATAAGTAATGCCTTTATGCCCTTTAATATAATAGAATAAATTATAAGCAACTGATGAAGAAAACTGAATCAATCTTCTGCAAATAAAATTAATACAAAATATAAAATATATCAAAACAGATACTGATAACCAAGAAAAAAAGGGCTCAGCTCCAATATACGGCCTCCGCCAAATTGGCGATAAACAGTAATTTCTGGATGCCGTCTTCGGCCTACGTACTCTTCTTTATGGTAACCTTAAACCTTATCTCTTAACCTTTCACCTTAACCTCTAATTTTAAATTTTATTCATTTCACACTGTTCCATCCATTTGTTTCAGTCGATGGCTGTTAGCTCCCACCATTTCCCACGTGGCCAGGTTGTATTTTTCTATTTTATTTGTTTTGGCATTTTTATTTTTCTACTTTTACTCATGGCGTCTGCTAATGTACAAATTCAGGATGTTGTTGAAAAATTTCAAAATGTTTTACAGAATAAAGGGCTTGGATTTAGGGTTTCAAAGATGTCAGACAATAAAGCGAGGCCTATTTTTGGAAATCCTGGAGTTGCTACCAGGTATTTTGTCACAGAGTTGATGCGGGTTAGGGATAATTTTTTTGCTTTCTTGAAGGAATCGGGTTTGATTAAAATTGTTCTATTTGCAATGTTTTAATGCAAGTGCGAACTAGAAATGATATTTCGGATGGTTATAGCTTTGTTTGTCGGAACAGTATAATTAGGGGTGAAATTGTGTGGGAAGCAGGTAAGTTTCAGGTATGGCTCTTGGTTCAACAGCAGTAGGTTGACTATAGAAGAAATATTTTTGCTCACTTTCGAGATTCTAATAGGAACAAGGACAGGGGAAATTAAAGAACAATACTTTTTCGCTTATAGTACCTTATCAAATTGGAGGCAGTTCATTAACGAACGAATTTTAGAGTATGTGGAGGAGAATTCAGAAAAAATTGGGGGTGTAGGAAAAATTGTGGAAGTGGATGAATCGAAATTCGGGAAGAGGAAATATAATAGAGGTAATCGAGTTGAGGGACAGTGGGTTTTTGGTGGTGTGGAGAGAAGATCGGGGCGTACATTTCTTGTGGCTGTCCACGATAGGAAAGCTGAAACGTAACTGGGTACGATTATTTATAGTGATTATAGGAAGGCATATGACAGTTTAGGTGAGGAAGGATACGAACATTTAAAGGTTAACCACAGTTTACATTTTGTTCAGTCGGCAGATTTAGTGAATGGAATTCCGGCTGTCCACACAAACACTGTTGAAAGCCTGTGGAATATTGTCAAAAATACCTTGCCATTATATAATCAGCAAGATGATTTCCAATTTTATTTGGCTATGTTTCTTTTTGAAAGATCTTGTCGAGATAAAAAGGTTCATGTTTTTAATAAATTCTTGGAAATTATCAGAGACATTCCTTGGGAGGAGTACTCCATTCAAGTCTCTGATAAGTAACAAGGGAGATCAATATGCAAAGTCTTATTTAAAAAAAATGACAGAAAATTATTAATTAAAACTGTATTTTTATAAGGAGCAGCTCACATATACAGCTACAACTTTTAATTCAGCATAAAATGAAGAAATAATTTTAAAAATCGGTACAAAAAATAATTTCGTCATCATCATTCAATATTAATTTTGAGCATTTCATTATACTTAAAAGCAAGTGAGCATTTCATCAGGCTTCATTATATTTATGATAAAATAAATCGTTTCATTTAAAAAAAGAAGGAGGGGCAGCACCACCCCGACTTATAGTCTAGTGTATTTTGTCAGTCTTAGAAATAAGCCTAACGTGTCTTCTAAACTTCCGGGTAAGAATCGGAACATCCTAAACAAACACGCATTATTGGCAACTTCTTGGTGAAAAAAATGGCGCCAATAGGCCGTATACGGGAACTGCTCCAAAAAAAGTAAGACAGATAACTTCTAAAAACAAAAGGATGTGAAAAATGCTGTTATAAGAGAATTTTTTTTTAGACAGATCACCTTATTTAATCCTTTAATTTGTTACAACAGTCAATGCAGCCGTTAAGCTTCTATTAATAAGTAATGCCTTTATACCCTTTAATAAATTTATTCTAATACACAAAACTTTCCTTGCGTAAAATATACATATATAGATGTATGCACATACCGTTAAACTGATATCGCTGACTTGTACATCGCTTGAGCTCCATTTACCAAATAATTTAATTTCTGGCAATTCTTGAGCCATTGGAATTGGGCTGGCATCATCCCACGTTTCAGTCATGTCTACAAGATTTCATAAAACTTAATACGAATTCCCAATATAATTATATTTTACTGAAAGGACAAAATACATGGCAAATTTATTTAAAGAATAAACAATTACATATTCTTATCCATTAATTATTAATTTTATTAACAAGCAATCAATCGTGCATAATTATATAAAAGTTCTTAAAAACAAACCATTATATAATTCAAATACTAACAAGGAAATTTTACATTAAGTTTAAAATTTTATGCCAATTATCTTAAAAATTAACTTTTTTACATTGATAATTCTACAACAAACCGTCAAAAATTGAATGTAATTATCATAAAATAAAGATTGCAAAAAACCATGTAATCCCATTTTCTTCACAGCAGGCTTTTTTTTTTTTTTTGCCATTTCAATTAACTTATTTCAATTCTGTATAATAAATTTACATATATACAAGATTAATAATTTGTAAAACCCATTAATGAATATATACCATTAATGATTAAAAATACAAAACATTTTTGTTCAGTATCAGCCTTATAATTAATCTTTTGCTTATGGGCAGGTACAACTGTTCTACCATTGAAGAGTTACGATTTCCTTTTAAACTTTTTAGCAATTATAGTGATTACTAATTTATGCCTCTAACATTTCAACAAAGAAACCTGACTTCTGAAAAAGTTTTTAACTAAAAAAGCTTTCCAATGGTACATTTATTTTGTAACCTAACATTGGGACAAAGAGAGATGCTCCCTATTCGATGACATCAATGCATTTGCGTCCTATGAGCCTGATATTACTATTCTCGAGTAACCTTGCATTGCAAGACAAGCAAAATTGCAATGAAATTAATGAAAGAAAAATGCCACTTCTGAATTTTTTTAAATCAAACTTTTTAACAGAAAACAATAGCATTATTTAAAATGGTCAATTATAATTAGTAACATTTTCTATTCCAACAATAATTTCCATTAAGTTAACAGTAATGTGTGCATCAAAAAACTGCTGTGGACCACTTCCAAATAAAAATCAGATTTGAAACATTCTAAACTGGTTACATTCATTATCAATTTACTGGTAGAACCAAACAATATTTACATATTACTAAAATGCGACGATTAAAATTCACCAGAAGAAACAATGATGCATTATAATCAGAAAAATTAAATCAGTATATTCAATTAGGGTTTTTTAAGACACAGATATGATCAATGTTCTGCAAAAAAAATTATAAAACTTGTTTCCTATAACGGAATTTAACTTATCTAATCTGTAATAACCATGCATTGAGTGAGCATTTCAATGCATAATTTAAAAAAAAAATTATAAATCGGATGCAATTGTGATTACTTATATTCAATGTTCTCCCACTGAAATTTTACTTGCAGAAATTTGTTAAAGATATATAGAATATACACAAAAATTTCACGTTTAAAAAGATACGTCATACGTTAAATTTTCACCGCGTTTACAATACAAGTTTCAATTACGCCAAATTTTTAATTCCATACAAAAAGTTTTTAATAAAATGTTTCACAAATTTAACTAGATAATACATTTAATTCCTTGTATAGTTAGGACTAACAAATCGCCACGTCAAGATATTAAAACGAAAAAGTATCACTTTTCGTCCAGACATATAGAAGGAACAAATATGAACCATGATCCAGAGTAACAACAAAAATTATCCATAAGCACATAAAATATAATGAAGAACATTCTTATACAATAGAAATGAATCCAATAGGTACACGTGCTCGATGCAGAATTCAAGATTTATTGATTAACAATACAAAAGTAAAATTTTTATCAT
Organism: Argiope aurantia; assembly: GCA_026543865.1. Lineage (NCBI taxonomy): Eukaryota > Metazoa > Arthropoda > Arachnida > Araneae > Araneidae > Argiope > Argiope aurantia. The sequence continues at coordinate 210,660 of JAPMOR010125482.1, forward strand.
TTATTTTCTACAAGAGAAAAACATACCTGTTTTTAAAAATTATATTTGATATTCTCGAAAAATGAAGTTAGGAAAGTTTAATTTTAAATTGGCACAAGAATTACCGCACACCGAAAAGTCTCAGAAAAATGGAGCCATCAATAGAAGAACTAAGTTTAGTTGTAACAGTCGCTGGTTTTAATGAAATAATGTCTGGAGAAATTAGAAAATAGTATGTTTGTGTGTGGGATTATAAAAAGTCATGTGATACAGGTGAAGCAAGTTTGATAACGACTCCACATTTCAAAACTCAGCAATATACTTATAATAAATAAAATTATTTTTTTAAGTTAATTAAATTCTATTTTTACCATGATCCTATTATGATAAATAATGCATTTTTCTAATATCATAACATTTTATTTCTCGTATTTTTATTTTTAAATAATTATGAGAAAATTGTTTGATTTTTCTATTACTTTTTGAACCAGAATATAAGCAATCTCAAATTAGCTTTTGATAAGTAAATTCAACACATGAGTTTTAGTTGATGATGACATTAACGGCCGTGTTCACCAACCGGAGTTAAACATCAGCTGATGATTAAACGCTGATCAGCCGGCCAGTTTTAGTGACAACATCAGGAGTTACTTTGGTTATATAATCATCATCTTCACTGGAATCTTGATCTGAAACAGTTGGAATTGCAGGAAGTTGAGTGTTTCTGTCTTTATACTTTTGCTGAGCAATTAATGGTAATTTTTCAGAACTTCTGATTTCCAAGGAATAAAGTCTCTGGAATGGTCTTAATTTTTCCCCTTGAGCTGTTCTTACTCTGGCTACTCTTGAATGTCCATCTGCTCCAGGGAGGACTTCAGTTACAATTCCTAAGAGCCAGTGAAGGCGTTTTCCGTCAGTTTCAAGGAGAATTATGTCTCCAACATTCAAAGATTAATATCGAGTGTGATGACCTTTATGCACTAACATTGCTAAGTATTCGTTGCGGAATCTCGTTCTTAAATCATGCCGTAGTTTTTGAATAAAACGTAATCTTCTATTTAGGCTTTTACTGTCGATTTCGTCTAAATCAGTTGTACATCTACTAGTAATGCCTTGCAAGAAACAAGCAGGTGTCAATGACCTTAGATCTTCTGAATTATCTTCAATATATGTGAGAGACCTGGAATTTATTGTAGCTTCACAGTCACATATAAGAGTTTCCAATTCTTCATAATCAATACTCTTTCGACCCAAAATTCTCCTTAGCATTTTTTTAGCATGCGGATCATCCGCTCCCACCATCCACCCCACCATGCAGCAGTTGGAGGGTTGAAATACCATTTAATTTTCTTGATAATGGAAAACGACATGATCTTCTCCCAATCTAGATTTTTCAAGGCATTATTTGAACCAACGAAATTGGTGCCGTTATCAATGTAGATTATATTAACTCGACCTCTCCTAGCAAAAAATATTCTTAAAGCCATTATAAGGGTTCCGTGGACAAGGAATTAACTAACTGAAGATGAACAGCCCTATAAAAAGCACAGGTAAAAAGGACAATCCATGTCTTTTCTCCATAACGCAAAAACAATGAGCCCGCCAAATCAATCCCTGTGACTTCAAATGCTGCAGCAACTTTTATTCTATTTTTAGGAAGAGGTTCTAAAGGTGACTCCGTAGGTTTGGCTTTAAATCTTTTGCAAGTAATACAATGAGAGCTTACTCGTTTTGTTATTTTATTGACAGAAATAATCCAGTAATTTTCCCTCAAATTGGAAATGAGAGTTCGAAGTCCGGCATGCTACAACTCACAATGTTTCTGGTGTATCAATCGACAAATTATTTCATGGTCACCCAGCAACAATATTGGGCACTTAAAATTCTCTTCTTCATCTCCCAGTATGATCTTAGTTCTAACTTTAAGAATGTCGGAATCGTCTTTGAAAGTTTGCATATTTTTCAATGCTTTCATCTTGCTTCCTGCAAAACTTTCCTTTTGAATTACCTTTAGTAAACAGTTTTCAGCTTATTGGACTTCTTCATAGGTTAGTTCGGTTTCCTTACATTTTTCTTTAAGACGACAGTTTTTAATAAAAACGTAGTATCCAAGCCAGCATCCTTAAAATCTTTGTATATTTCGAGAAATAAAGTAGATTGTCAGTAAAGTTAACTGATTCATGCTCCACATTACTGACTATTGTTTTCCTTTTCTCTGATTCAACTAAATTTTCATCAATAATTTCTTTTTCATTCAAAGGTCAGAATTCTTGTGACTTTGATAACCATTCTGGACCTCCCCACCACTTGCTCTTCAATAAAATCTTTGCATCACAACCTCTTGAAGGAAGGTCTGCTGGATTCATATGACCTGGCACGAAATGCCAGTTATCAGAATTGGTATATTTTCTTATTTCAGTTATCCTATTTCTTACAAATGTATTCCAAGAACTATCCCGTTTAATCCAAGTTAAGACAACAGTCGAGTCAGTTCAAAAGTATACTTCATTAAATTTTACCTCGAGTCCATCCGTCACTTGGCAATATAGTCGGGATAATATAAGAGCTACCAACAGTTCTAATCGAGGAATTGTAATTTCCTTTGTTGGTGACACTCTTGACTTACTTGCTACTAATTGAACTGAAACTTTCCCGTTATATTCAGCACGTAAAAAAATACATGCAGCATAAGACGCTTCACTGACGTCACTGAAACAGTAAAGACTTATCTGACAATCTTTAAAAGGATTTGAAATGAGTCTTCTTGGAATTTTGCAATCTTTTAGCAGATTTACATGTTTGTACCAGGCTAAAAATTCATTACATATATCTGGTGGAAGCACATCATCCCAATTAATTTTTCTTTTCCATGTTTTTTGTAGAATGATCTTTCGAATTAGAGTAGATGGACTCATAAATCATATTGGGTAGTAAATTCGTTGAGAAATAGATAATAATGTTTGTTTAGTTATATTTTCTTCTGAAATTTTAATAGCACTGTTACAAGAAAGTTCATCATTTTCAGTATCCCAGGAAAGTCCTAGTATTGGAATATATCTTTTTTTTGTTTCTCCTACAATTCTTTCAGAAGTAACCCAACCTCGTAAATCAAATTTGGCTGCAGACATCAGTTATTTAGCTTCAGAAATAAATTTGACTGCCTCTTCCCTAGTTTCTAAACTGGCTATGCAATTATCTACATAAAAAGATTTTTGAAATTGACGAGCTGTTTCCTTCCTTCCATCTGAAACATTCTCTAGATGATGAGCTATCTTTGCCTCAAGTAAAAATGGACTAGGAGAAGCACGAAATACCACTCGGCAATGTCTCAGGGTGATCAATTCCTCTCTTCTTGAAAAATCTTTCCACCATAAAAACTTAAAGTAGTCTCTATCCTTTGGGTTCAGACTGATTTGTAATAAGGCCTTTCTAATATCTGATGTTATTCCAATAGCATTTTTGAGAAATTGCATTATTAATTTTGGTACTAATTCTAATAAATTTGGACCCTTTTCTAAGCAAATATTCAAGCAATTTCCTTTCGAGTCTTTTGCCGAGGCATCGAAAACAGTGTGAATCTTTGTAGTTGTATCTCCAGTCTTTATTACAGGGTGATGAGGTAAATAGTGTCCTTTATTCTTATCTTCATTTACAATTTCGATAATTCCCTCTCGAATCCACTCATTAAACACATCATCATATTCGATTAAACGTCCTGATCGAATAAGAGTTTTTGTAACTGACATCAAACGCTTAGTGGCTAATTCCTTGTTGCTTTCTAACTCTGGATATCCACTTTTTCATGGCAAACATACTTCATATCTCTTGTCTTCATTTCTCTTAATAGTTTTGCGGAAAAATTCAGCTGTTTCTTCATCGGCTACCTGCCTTGATTTAATTTCTACAGGATCTCCATAATTCCGTCAAATCTAAATTGGCAACATAAATAATATTCTCCAAAGATTTTGACTGTTTCGTTTGTTTACCTCGAAGTGTGTGTCCATCTGAGTTTTGTTTTTATGGCTACTAAATTTTTATCAATGTGTTCAATTGATCCTGTCAGCAATACACCAAGGTAATCTGCTCCTATTAATAAATCTATTTCAGGGGTGTCTTCCCCTGTATCACTTAATTATATATTTTTTCTCTTCAAAATGGGAAAATTTTCAGGATTACTTACACGAGGAATAGCACCACATATTTTCTTTTCATCTAAAACGGAGAGGTTGTGTCTGAAATTTGAACACAAGCTTTGCAATGTAATGTTATTCACATTATGGGACTTCTGTTTAGTTTCACTGCCCCCCAAAAGTCCATGACTTAACATTTCTTGATCTACTGGTTCCAATCCTAGTTTATCCACAATATCCTTTTTTATGAAAGATCTTTGAGCACCTGTATCGAATAATTAAAGATCTGTCTTCATTGATGATTTTCACCAATACCGCTAACAATAATGTAGATGAATTCCTTGGCGACAAGAGAATCTTGGCATCTAATTCAGGTGATGGATTCTGTTTTGTTTGATTTATATTTGGACACATAATACTATGATGTTTTTTCTTGCATATAATGCACTTCAAATAGGCCCTACAAATCTTTGAATTATGACCTGGTTTCGAACAAATAAAGCACGCACTTTTCTTTTTTAATGTTTCTTTTTTCTCTTCCAGTGACATATCAGGAACTTTAAAGCATTCAGTTGTATTATGAAATAACTTATTACAAAACATGTATTGCTTATCATTTTTTTCAGCTCTTTTCTTTTCACTAGATACAATCCAAGCTGCCGTGGGAATTTTATCTTTCGATTTAATTCTTTGAAACTCTTGATCCTTCGCAAAACCGGATCGAGCAAGTTGTAATCTCCCATCACTCTCGACTTCCGATCGAAGAAATTCTAACAAGTTTCCCAAAATATTCGGCTTGACTTTATTTTCAACTCTGTTACGTGTTCGTTCCCATTCTTTTATGAGATCTTCTTAAAGAGCTGACTCTACTAATGGATACAGCATTGCTTCGTACTTTTCAGATGTCACTCCTAATGTCTCTAATGCTCTTAACTGGGTTTCTAATTTATCATAAAGAGCA
>JAPMOR010125490.1:0-16159 GCA_026543865.1 Argiope aurantia
TCCTCTCCAACCGATGTTGCTAATGTTATCGGGCAATCATTTGCGAGTTGTTGTTGTTGTTGTTGTTAGGTTTTTTTTTTGGCGCAAGAGCCATGTTTGGCTATGCTGCGCCAAGCAGATGGTAAAACAATACAAAATTAATTTATATAAGCACACATGTTAAGATATAAAAGCCAAATGTATCAGAAAATGGGAAAACTGAAAGGGCAAGAATGTATAATGTTAATGAATTTATAAATGAAATACTGATTCGAAAAACAAATTTTACAATGAATTGATGTGAATTGTTGAATCTCAACAGAAGTTTAAAAACAAAAGCTAAATACAGCTATAAAAACCAATGGCTTTTAAAAATTTAAAAATGTTTGGGTGGAATTTTTCACCCACCAGGTCTTGCAAAGTTAATGACAATGATTTAAAAAAGTGTAAACGAAAGGAATTAAAAGATACACACTCGATTAAAATATGTTTAATGGTAAAATCTACAAGACATGTGGAACACTTTGGTGTTGTCTGGCCAAAAAGGAGATATTTGTGTGTAAAACGACTATGTCCTATACGGAGGCGAGTCAATTTGACATCAACCTCTCGTATAGGGTGGACAGGCCACAATCCTATTGTAGGTTTAATTGAGTGTAATTTGTTATGGATCTGCAGATCCCATGATTGCTGCCACTTAGTAAAGACCGAACTAGTTAAGGCCCTTTTAGCATCAGAATAGGTAAGTGAATGTGTTAAAAAGGTTGATGCAGCTTTAGCAGCAAAATCTGCCCTTTCATTGCCGTAAATACCTATATGCCCCGGTACCCAGCAAAAAATGACTTTAAAACCTCTATTTTGTATGATTCTCAATGTGAATAAAATCTGAACAGCAACTGGGTGCATCTGAATCTGATAGTTAGAAAGTGTTTCTATAGCACTCATACTGTCAGTGTAAATTATGAAATTAAGCCGAGTAGAAGAGGAGATTTCTTGTAGAGCACAGAAAATTGCTACTAACTCAGCCGTAAACACAGAGCTACTGTTGTGCAAACGATAGTTCATTGTATCAGATGGAGTTACAATTGCGCAACCAACGTGTCCGTCTGATTTCGAGCCATCTGTAAAAACTGGTGCAAAAGAAGAGTACTGACAGCGGTGCTGATAAAAAATTTGCTGAAAAATAGTAGGATTAGTTGATGATTTATCAAATCCTAAAAAAGGGTTCAGAAAAGAAAATTGCGGGGTATCCCAAGGGGGAAAGGAATAAAAATCAAATGACTTAATGGCAACACTAGAAAGGTCCGAACCATGTAGGAAACTTTTGACTCTCTCCCAAAAAGAAAGAATATGGGAAGGTCGTGATTCGTAAATCCTTCGAAGAGAAACAGGAAGAACCGTGCGACAAATAGGGTGATTTGGGATAGATTTTGCTCGAAAATAAAGAAGTGTAGACAATTTCTGACGCCGCAAATGAAGCGGCAACTGGTGGCAAATAACATGTAAGCTTTCTACTGGAGAGGTTCGAAAAGCTCCGGAGCAGATCCGCAGAGCAGTGTGGTGAATGGTGTCCAATCGCCGTAAAACAGTAGGACGTGCTGAGCCATACACCATGCAGCCGTAATCAATACGGGACAAGATGACCGCTTGGTAAATACGGAGTAGGGAGGTTCGATCAGCACCCCATGAAGTTTTGGAGAGCACTCTCAATATATTTAATGTTTTTTCACACCTCTTCCGCAAGTGCAAAACATGCGGAAGAAAGGTAAGCTTTCGATCGAATATCACTCCCAAAAACCGAATTTCATCTACCACAGGAATAGGTATGTCCCGGATACAAATATTCGGATCTGGGTGAATGATTCTCTTCCGGCAGAAGTGAACACACCTACTCTTCTCGGGAGAGATTGCATGACCATTATTGTTACACCAAATTATAACTTTATTGACTGCATCTTGCAACTGCCGCTCTATGAGATTCATATTGCTACCTTGGCATGAGATCTGCAGATCATCAACATAAAGAGTTCCTTGAACAGATGATGGTAAAACAGATAAAATTTGACTCAGATGAACTATAAAAAGTGTGACACTGAGGACACTTCCCTGTGGAACACCCTCAGCTTGTATAAAATTATTTGAATAATAATCACCAACACGAACACGAAAAGTACGAAATGATAAATTTTTTTGTAAAAATATGGGCAAGTTTCCTCTAAAACCAAACTTAAAAAGTGTGGATAGTATACCATAGCGCCATGCACGGTCATACGCTTTCTCTATGTCGAAAAATATGGAGACAAGGTGATTCCTTCTAACAAATGTGTTGCGTATCTGGGTTTCCAATAAAACGAGGTTATCAAAAGTAGATCTACCTCTTCGGAAACCACTTTGCAACGGGGGGATGCATCCTTGTTTCTCGAGTTCATACACAAGGCGAGCATTGACCATGCGCTCAAAGATCTTACAAAGACAATTTGTCAAAGCAATAGGCCTGTAATTCAGAGGATTCGATGACTCTTTACCGGGTTTTAAGATTGGAATGACAATAGCTTCACGCCATTGTGAAGGAAACTTGTGCTCAATCCAAATTCTGTTAAATAACAGTAAAAGACTGGAAAGAGAAGTTCTATTCAAATGGCGAAGCATATTATATGTGATTCCATCTGGCCCGGGGCTGGTATCATGAGTCTTGGATAATGCTGCTTTCAATTCGTACATCCTAAATTCACAGTTGTATGAGTGAGTTGAGTTGAGTTGAGTTGTGTTTTCTGGCGCAAGAGCCATGGTTGGCCATGCTGCGCCAATCTAATGGTAAAATTATTAAAAGTTTTTAATAAATGAATTTTTTATAAACCAAGATCACCGGTATAAAGATAAAAACACATGAAACAGACACAAATAAACAGAATAAAGATGAAACAGACACGAATAGAATCGAAACTGATTCATGAGAATACAAAGCGAAGAAGTAATTCATTGAATCTTTTAAAATCACTAAAGGAGAACAAATATGCTAAATGCAATGGAAAAAATTAATAGCTTTTAAAAAATTAAAAATATTTGGGTGGTATTTTTCACCCACCAGGTCTTGTAATGTTAAAGATTCTGAGTTAAAGAAACGAGCACGATAAGAATTAAAAACAGGACATTCAATTAATACATGTTGAACAGTAAAAGGAACTTTGCAACTGTTGCACATAGGCGCATTTTCTCCAAATATGAGATGTTTATGGGTGAAGCGCGTATGCCCTATACGGAGACGAGTCAATTGAACATCCATCTGCCGTATAGGATGAACAGGCCATAAAGCAATGTCCGTTTTAATGAAATGCAATTTATTTTGGATCTGCAGATCCCATGAAATTTGCCAGTTAGAACATATGTGGTGAGAGATGAACCTTTTAATGTCACAAAAGGGAATTCCTATGCTTAAAAAGGTTGTTGCAGATTTTGCATCCCCCTCTCATTTCCCAAGATGCCGACATGACTCGGAACCCAACAGAAAATGATTTGAAATCCATCATTCTGCAGCAGTCGCAGAGTAAACAAAATTTTAATAGCAATCGGATGTATCCGATTGTCGTAATGTGAAAGTGTCTCCAAAGCACTCATGCTATCAGAATAGACAATAAATTTACGCTGAGTAGAGGGTGAAATTTTCTGTAGAGCACAAAAAATTGCCACCAACTCAGCAGTAAAAACGGAGCAGCAATTATGAAGACGGTGGCTCAGTGTATCAGATGGAAATATTATGCCACATCCGGCATGACCATCCGATTTCGAGCCGTCCGTGAAAATTGGATCAAAAGAAGAATATCGATAGCGATGGTAGGAAAATATCTGTTGCAAAACAACAGGCGCAGTTGAGGATTTATCGAATCCAATGAAAGGATTCAAATAAGTAAACTGTGGGATATCCCAGGGTGGGATACTATAGCCGTCAATAGCTTTAACACGAATCGTGTTAAGGTCCGAGTCATACAGGAGCAATTTGGCTCTTTCACAAAATGGAAGGATGTGAGAAGGACGGGCATTATAAAGTCGGCGAAGACTTACTGACAATGACATTTGGCTCAGAGGATGTTTCGGAACAGATTTCGTTCGAAAATAAAATGTGGTAGACAATTTCTGTCGCCTTAAAGAAAGGGGCAGTTGGTGACATATAACATGGAGGCTTTCAACTGGAGATGTACGGAACGCACCAGAGCAAATACGCAATGCAGAATGATGGACGGTATCCAGTCGCCGCAAAACAGATGAGCGGGCGGAACCATATACCATGCATCCATAATCTATCCGGGAGAGAATGATTGCCTGATAAATTCGGAGAAGGGAGGTTCTATCGGCACCCCATGATGTTTTTGAGAGAACTATTAAAATATTTAATGATTTCTCACACTTCTTACGCAAATATAATATATGCGGAAGGAAGGTGAGTTTCCGATCGAAAGTTACTCCCAAAAACCGTACTTCATTCACCACAGGAATTGGAATATTTTTAATACTAATACAAGGATCCTGGTGAATGTTTCTTTTCCGACAGAAGTGAACGCAACTGCTTTTCACTGGGGATATGGTATGGCCATTGTTATTGCACCAAGCTACCACTCTATTGACTGCGTTTTGCAATTGTCGCTCTATTAGTGCCATGTTACTACCTTGGCATGAGATCTGCAGATCGTCAACATAAAGGGTTCCATGGACAGATGAAGGCAAATGATTTAAAATTTGGCTGAGATGAATAATAAAAAGGGTGACACTGAGGACACTTCCTTGTGGAACTCCCTCAGCTTGAATAAAATCATTAGAATAAGAGTTACCGACTCGAACTCGAAAAGAACGTTGTGTTAAAAAATTCTGTACGAATATAGGCAAGTTACCTCTAAAACCGAAATTAAAAAGTGTGGAAAGTATGCCATAGCGCCAGGCACGGTCATACGCTTTCTCTATGTCGAAAAATATAGAGACAAGGTGGTTTCTCCTGACAAATGCATTGCGAATTTGGGTTTCCAGTAATACGAGGTTGTCAAAAGTTGAGCGCCCTCTACGGAAACCACTCTGCAACGGGGAGATGCAACCATGTTTCTCTAGTTCAAAAATTAGACGAGCATTGACCATGCGCTCGAAGGTCTTACAGAGGCAGTTTGTAAGAGCAATCGGTCTGTAGTTCAGAGGGACAGATGGTTCTTTGCCAGGTTTTAAGATAGGAATCACAATAGCTTCTCGCCATTGTGAAGGGTATTTCTGCTCAGTCCATATTCTGTTAAAAAGCAGTAACAGATTGGAAAGGGAAATGGTATTCAAATGGCGAAGCATGTTATACGTGATTCCATCTGGTCCAGGGCTGGTATCATGGACCTGAGACAAAGCCATGTTTAGTTCATACATCCTGAATTCACAGTTATATGGAATGGCACTTCGGGCATTGAAGCGCAAAGGCAACCGTTCCGCGCGATTCTTAATTGCCAAAAAATCAGGGCTGTAAGAATCGGCTGAGGAAACTTGTGCAAACGCTTGACCAATTATGTTAGCAACGTCTAATGGGCTCGAATACATCGTATTACCGGTTTTTAAAACAGGAATAGAAGTTTCTTTATAGATCCCATTAGCAGCTTTTACCTTTTTCCATAAATGTTTACTGGAGATTGAGGATGTAATGGATGAAACAAATTTAGTCCATGCTTCTCTCTGACTACGACGTCGAATACTGCGAGCTAGCGCTTTGGCTCTTTTAAAAGCAATGAAGTTCTCAGTCGTCGGGTACCTTCTAAACCGATTCCAGAGTTTTTTTTGTTTTTTATGACTGTTGCGACAGGCTTCATTCCACCACGGTCTACGAAATTTTCTTAGACATGGGGAAGTTTTTGGAATGGTGGCGTTAGCGGCGTTAATTATCGTATCAATGACATTTTGTAGGGATTTCGAAATGTCTGCATTACTGACCATGGCCTCATTGATAAGTGCAAGTTGGGAAAATGTAGTCCAGTCTGCCCGCTGGAATAGAAAACGCGGAGGACAAATAGTCACACCGCCGCTATCAGCGTGGGAGATTATTAGGGGAAAGTGATCGCTGTTTTGCAGATCATCCCCAACTGTGAAATTCAAGAACGGTAGCAGCTCAGGAGTGCATATAGCTAGGTCAAGACAATGGAAACGACGTGTGGGCGCGTGGAAGTACGTTTGCTCATCATTATTGAGCAGACAGAGACAGTTATCAGCAATAAACTGTTCTATCTGCTGCCCTCGACGGTTTGTACTATCCGAACCCCATAGAATACTATGTCCATTGAAATCGCCAAATATAATAAATGGTTTAGGAAGCTGGCCCACTAAGGTGTTAAGATCCTGTTGACGTATGTTATCATGAGGCGGAAGATAAATGCAGCAGACTGTGACCAAACATCGTACATGAACCTGTACAGCCACAGCCTGAAGAGAGGTATGCAAATTGAGAGAAGTGCTCGGGAAGAGGTTTGATGTGAAGATGCAGACACCTCCAGAACCATGGGATCTAGTGCCGGCATCTTTCCGAACACAGTTATATCCACGTAATTTGATGGGAATGGTAGGCGTCAAGAGGGTCTCTTGAACACCAAAACAGATGGGATGAAATTTGTTGCAAAATGCCTTGATATCCTGAAGTTTGGACCGAAGGCCGCGACAATTCCATGAGAGGAAGGTACCCATTAAGAACGTTTTTTTGAAGGAGAGTAATTGAACGCATTATTTGGAGTTGCCTCAGATTCGCAACTCATCTCCAGTTCATCTTCATCCTCTGATGGATGTAATTTAATATCGGGGCTACTTATTTTGTCCCCAAAGATGGACGTTAAATCCTTGTGGACAATACCTTTTGTCGCCAGCCCAAGGGCGACTGAATTTCGTGAGGACGACTTTTTAAGTTTTATCGGGAAATCTGCTTGCAAAAGGCCACGTTTCGCGAGCTTTAATGTCTGCGAGTTTTTCAGTTTTTTCTTTGAAACTTTTTTTGAAGTAGATGGTTCTATTTTTTTAGGTTCTGGAACACATTTTATGGATAGATCTGAATCTGAATCTGATGTTTTACAAGGTTTGGGTTTTATTTGGTTCATACAGTTTTCACAGTTACAGTTTGAACAGAAGTTTTTTTGTACTACTGAAGCATAGCTAACACCAGGAGTAGGTGTCTGAGCTACAATCCTACGCCTGGCTTCGGGGTATGTTAAGTTCTCTTTTATTTTTACAGTTCTGATTTGTTTTTCCAATTTCCAGCGCGAGCAAGTTCGAGAGTAAGAGGGATGGTCGCCATCACAATTAACGCACTTTTCTTGTGCGGTACACTGTTGACTATCATGCCCTTTTTCGGCACAACGGGCGCAAGTGACTGTCCCGCGGCAATTAACTTTGGAGTGGCCAAACCGCTGGCACTGGAAACATCTTAATGGATTAGGAATGTATTGGCGAACTGGTAATTTTATGTAACCTGCATATATGGATTCAGGTAATTTGGGACTGTGAAAAGTGAGTATATAATGTTTTGTCGGTAAGAACTGGCCATCTCGTCGAATTGTAATTTGGCGAACATTAGTCACACCTTGCTTCTTTAATTCAGAACTTATTTCTTCTAGAGGAACGTTATATAATTCTCCGCAAGTTATTACACCTTTGGAGAAGTTGAACGATGTGTGAGGACTTACAGAAATAGGTATGGCGGCTAGAGCTTTCAGTTTGAGGATATTTTGAGCCTGTTTTTTGGTATCGACTTCTACTAGTAAGTCACCAGAACGCATTTTTCTTATTAAGATTACCTCACCAACGGTAGCTGCAATAGCTTTTTGAACAAGGAATGGTGAAACGGAGTTGAAAGTTTCTTTATTTTCTGAAACACGCTTAATCACAAAAAATTTATCAAAATATTGAATGGTATTAGGAAATTTGATTACTTTTTGCCCACTGAAGGGACCACGTTTGGAGGAGCCCATACGATATGATAAATGATTCGGGTCCGACGGCACCACCCACCACGGAGTCCAACAAGGGAAGGCAATTACCGGCTCTGGTCATTCCCAGCCTCGGCATCCACCCTAGTGCTAATCGGTACCTATACGCTGGGAGTTACCCCCGGGGACAGTGACCACCCTTAACGCCAAGCCCAAGGAGTAACCCCTTCGCTTGATCCCTAGCAGACTAGCCACTCAGATGACAAGGTACCAGCCGATTGATACACCGGGGACCACAGTGCACCACCCGTCTAATGGGTTGCCACGCACGGCCAACACGTGGGGTTTTTGGCTGTCCATGAGAAGCAAGAAGCAAACAGAACGGCGACAGCTTCTCATGGAGAGCTCCCTCGCTTGCCGTCGAGGGAAGGAATAAACAGCAGAAAGCAGAAGGCATAGGGGAGTTTGAACATGAAGGGAGTAAAGATCCCTGGGAACCTCGGGATTGGGACACCCGTACCCACCTATAGTAGGTGAGCCCCTGAGGGGTTCGTAAGTGGGACCGCTTAGCATCAAAATATGGAAGTGATTGCGTTAGAAATAATGTTGCAGATTTAGCTGCAAAATCTGCCCTTTCATTACCAGAAATACCTACATGTCTTGGGATCCAACAAAAAAGTATTTTGAAACCCTTGTTTTCTAAAAGTCTGTGTGCACAAAATTTGTAAGGCAACTGGATGCATCTGTTAGTGATAATGGGAGAGTGTCTCCAAAGCACTCAGACTGTCAGTATAAATTATAAAATTACGCTCAGAAAGTGGCAAGATTTCCCAAAGAGCACAGAAAATTGCCACCAACTCAGCCGTGAAAACGGAGCAATGGTTGTGTAGGCGATAGCTCAGAGTATCAGATGGAATTATGATGCCGAAACCGACAAGCCCATCTGATCGGGAACCATCTGTAAAGATTGGTATGAAAGAATACTGACAGCGATGATAAAGAAAAAGCTGCTGATAAACAGCAGTGGAGGACAGAAGCAGTGGAGGACTTATCAAAACCTGCAAATGGATTCAGAAATGAAAAGTATGGGACGGTATTTGGTATCTTGAGGATTTTTTTGGCGCAAGAGCCATAATTGGCTAAACTGCGCCATGCATATGGTCAAACATTGAAATCCAAGACATCAAATGCTAAAAGGTAAACAGTAGTTTCTAAAATGTGCGCTAAAAAAACATGGTAATATTGGCAGAATTGTTTAAAAATTTGCTTGTTTGTTTGTTTGTTGTTTAATGGCGCAAGAACCAGGTTTGGTTATACTGCGCCAAGCAAACGGTAAAATCAGAGTAGATTATAAGATACAAAATCTACGATATCAACATAAAACTGGTTAAAATATAGCACTGTAAAAATCAAACTTCTCGTAGTATAATATGAACATGGGTATTAACATATGACAATGAAAACTTAATGAGAAGCAATGAGACCATGCAAAACACTAACAAACTGTAAGAGGTTCTAAATGCAAGTATAAAAACGAATGCCTCGTAAAAAGTTAAAAATATTTGGGTGGAATTTTTCTCCCACCAAGTCCTCTAAAGTGGTTGAAGGAGTTGAAAAATGGTAAACGCGTTCCGAGTTAAAAACCGGGCACTCAATTAAAATATGTTTAATACTGAAATCAACATGACATGTAGGACACACTGGTGCCCTCTCACCAAAAATGAGATGCCTATGGGTATATCGTGTGTGTTCTATACGGAGACGAGTCAATTTGACATCCATCTCACGTATAGATAGAATGGGCCTAAAACCAATTGTAGGCTTTATAGAGTGTAGCTTATTATGCGTCTGCCGATCCCATGCCTCCTGCCAGGAAGAAATTACATGGTGGAAGAATGCCATCTTAATGTCACAATACGGTATTCCAGTCCTTAAATCAGATGATGCAGATTTTGCAGCCGAGTCGGCCATTTCATTACCCGAGATTCCTACATGACTCGGAACCCAACAAAAAATTATATTAAAACCATTGTTTTCCAGTAAACGCAAAGTGAATAAAATGCGGGTGGCGATAGGGTGTATCCGATTATCGTAATTAGATAACAATTCCAAAGCACTCATGCTATCAGAGTAAATAATGAAATTACGCTGAGGAGCAGGCGGAATTCTCTGGAGAGCTGAGAAAATTGCCATCAACTTAGCAGTAAAGATAGAGCAGCAATTATGAAGTCGGTAGCTCAGTATATCATATGGCAGTATGATACCACAACCAACATGTCCAGCTGACTTCGAGCCATCAGTGAAAATTGGCACAAACAAAGAATATTGATAACGATGAAGTAAAAAGAGCTGTTGGAAGACTACAGAAGCTGTTGACGACTTATCAAAACCATCGAATGGATTCAGAAATGAAAATTGTGGGATATCCCAAGGTGGAAAGATAAAAGGGTTATGAACTTTAACTGTGACATCGTTGAGGTCCGAGTCGTGAAGTATCATTTTGGCTCTCTCGGAGAATGGCAGAATGCAAGCAGGACGGCCATCGTAAAGTCTACGTAGACCAACTGGAAGTTTGTTGTGATAAATGGGGTGATGAGGCACGGACTGTGTGCGGAAATAAAACAAAACTGATAATTTTGTACGCCTTAAATGAAGAGGTAACTGGTGACATATTACGTATAAGCTCTCTATTGGAAAAGTGCGAAATGCTCCGGAACATATCCTCAAAGCCGTGTGATGGATGGTGTCCAATCGCCGCAACATTGTAGGACGTGCTGAGCCATACACCATGCAACCATAATCAATTCGGGAAAGGATGAGTGCTTGGTAAATACGGAGTAAGGAGGTCCGATCAGCACCCCATGATGTTTTGGAGAGCACCTTCAATATGTTTAATATTTTTTCACACCTCTTCCGCAGATGTAAAATATGCGGAAGGAAAGTCAACTTGCGATCGAAGATCACTCCCAAGAACCGTATTTCATTCACTACAGGAATTCACTACAGGAATCCTATTATAATTCCAATGTTAATAATAGGATCTAAGTGAATGTTTCTCTTTCGGCAGAAGTGTACACATCGGCTCTTCTCCGGCAAAAGGCGAAGGAAGCTGGTCCACTAAGTTGTCAAGATCTTGTTGACGTATGATACCATTAGGTGGTAAATATATAGAGCAGACTGTGACCAAAGATCGTACATGAACCTGTACAGCCACAGTCTGAAGAGAAGTTTACAAATTTAGAAGTGTGCTCGGATACAGATTGGATGTCAAGATACAGACACCCCCAGAACAGTTGGCTCCAGTGTCTGAATCTTTCCGAACACAGTTATATCCACGTAATTTAATGTCACTATTGGGTCTCAAGAAAGTTTCTTGGACACCAATACAAACAGGATGAAACTTGTTAATGATGGTCTTTATATCAAACAGTTTGGACCGAATGCCGCGACAATTCCAGGAGACGAAGGTACCCATTAAGAGAGGTTTTGATGGGGAAAGATAATGTGCATTTGTTGGAGTTGCCAAATCTTCGCAACTCATCCCGAGATCATTTTCATCCTCAGAAGGATGCAACTTTATATCGGGGCTATTGGGCATGCCACCAAAGATGGACGATAAGTCCTTATGGACAATACCCTGCGTCGCCAGCCCCAGAGCGACAGAACTTTTTGACTTTGCTGCTTTTAGCTTCAATGGGAGATCTTTTTGAGAAAGGCCTCGTTTCGCTAATCTTAATGTGAGCGACGATGTTTTTGATTTTCGTTTAGGTTTCTCTCAAGTTTCCTTGGGAGGATCAGGATTACTGCTGATAGAGTTTTCAGTGTCTGAATTTGAGGTTTTAATATTATCTTTTGGTTTTGTAGATTGTTTAATACAGTTTGCACATGAACAATTAGCACAAAACGTTTTTTTAATTACGGAAGCATAAGTAATACCAGGAGTAGGAGTCTGAGCTTGAACTCTACGCCTTGCTTCAGGATAGGTTAAGTTTTCTTTAATTTTTATTGTTCCGATTTGTTTTTCCAGCTGCCAACGCGGGCAGGATCTAGAGTAAGACGCATGATTAGCACCGCAGTTCACGCACTTTTCAGGTGCGACACATTGCTTGCTATCGTGGCCTTTTTCTGCGCAGCGTGCGCAAGTATCGGTTCCACGGCAATTTAATCTTGAGTGGCCAAAGCGTTGGCACTTGAAACATCTGAGTGGATTCGGGATGTAGGGTTTAACAGGCAACTTGATATAGCCGGCATAGACATGTTCAGGCAATTTAGGCGATTTGAATGTCAGAATATGGTGTTTTGTTTCAATTATCTCACCATCCCTCTTGATGGTAATGCGTTTTACATTTATTACTCCCTGAGGTTTCATCACCTCTGTGATTAATTCGACAGGAAGATTGAAAATTTCACCACAGGTAATTACACCTTTGGATGTATTTAGTGACTGGTGAGGACTACACTAACTCGAATTGTTGTTAACGCTTTCAGCTTTTGAATATTCTGGGCTTGTTTTCGAGTGTTGACTTCTACCAACAAGTCACCAGACTTCATCTTTTTTATTGAAGTCACTTCACCAACCGTAGCTGTAATTGCCTTTTGGACTAAAAATGGAGACACTGTCTGAAAAGTTTCATTTGTATCTGATACTCGCTTTACTATGAAATATCTATCAAAATGGTGTTCAGAATTAGAATCGATATGCACTTTATGACGCCCACTGAAGGGACCACGTTTGGAGGAGCCCATACGATATTACAAAAGATTCGGGTCCGACGGCACCGCCCACCACGGAGCCCAACAAGGGAAGGCAGCCACCGGCTCTGGACATTTCCAACCTCGGTACTTACCCTAGTGCTAATCGGTACCTATACGCTGGGAGTTACCCCGTGGACAGTGACCACCCTTAACGCCAAGCCCAAGGAGTAACCCCTTCGCTTGATCCCTAGCAGCCAGCCACTCAGGTGACTAGGTACCAGCCGATTGATACACCGGGGACCACAGTGCACCACCCGTCTAATGGGTCGCCACGCACGGCCAACACGTGGGGGTATTTGCTGTCCATGAGAAGCAAGAAGCAAACAGGGCGGCGACTGCTTCTCATGGAGAGTTCCCTCGCCTACCCTCGAGGGAAAGAAGAACGACAGCTAAAAGCAGAAGACGGAGGGGAGAATAAACATAAAGGGAGTAAAGATCCCTGGGAACCTCGGGATTGGGACACCCGTACTCACCTATAGCAGGTGAGCCCCTGAGGGGGTAAAGGAAAACTGAGGGATATCTCAAGGAGGAAATGAAAATAAATCAAGTGTCTGAATACTCATATCACGGAGTTCCGAATCATTGAGGAGTAATTTAACTCTCTCACAAAATGGAAGAATGTTAGAAAGTCGAGCCGTGTATAATCTCCGAAGGCGACTAGGAAGTATCAAGGAGTGCATAGGGTGTTTCGGGACAGACATCGCTCGGTTTGGTTAGGTTTGGTTTGTGTTGGTTTCTGGCGCAAGAGCCAAGCTTGGCTATGCTGCGCCAATCAAATTGTAAAATTATACAAAGGTTTATAAATCATTCATTTGTTAAAAAACAAGATCAGGGGTGTGAAAAAAAAATTAAAAATGATGAAACAAACACGATTAGAATCTTAAAATTTGAAATCACGATTCATAAGAATTCAATTAAAAGAAGTAATTCATTTAAACTTTTATAATACAATAGCACAAAAAAGATGCTGGATGCAAGTAAAAAAATCCAATAACTTTAAAAAAATTAAAAATATTTGGGTGGTATTTTTCACCCACCAGGTCTTTTAATTTTAAAGATGCCGAAGTAAAAAAACGAGCACGATAAGAATGAAAAACAGAGTATTCAATTAAAATATGACGAACAGAAAAATGTACTTCGCAACTGTTGCACATAGGCGCATTTTGGCCAAATATGAGATGCTTATGAGGTCAATTTAACATCCATCTCACGTGTAGGATGAACAGGCCAAGAAACAATGTTTGTTTCAAAAGAATATAATTTATTTCTGACCTGCAGATCCCACGATTTTTGCCAAATAGAAAAAAGGTGATGATCAATAGAACTTTTGATGTCACAAAAGGGAAATCCTGCATTTAAAAAGGTCGTTGTAGATTTTGAGGTCAAATCTGCCTTCTCATTCCAGAAGATGCCAACATGACTCGGAACCCAACAAAAATTTATTTGGAAGCCATCATTTTTCAAAAGTCGCAAAGTGAATAAAATTTTAATCTCAACCGGATGCATCCGATTGTGATAGTGTGAAAGTGTCTCCAAAGCTCTCATGCTATCGGTATAGATGACAAAATGACGCTGAGAGGATGATCCAATTTTCTGGAGGGCACAGAAAATTGCTACCAACTCAACAGTAAAGACGGAGCAGCAATTATGAAAACGGTGGCTCAGTGTATCGGATGGAATTATGATTCCACAACCGACATGATCATTTGATTTCGAGCCATCCGTGAAAATTGGGGCAAAGGTAGAATACTGACAGCGATGATATAAAAAGATCTGTTGGAGAACAACAGTAGCTGTTGAGCGTTTATCGAATCCAAGAAAAGGATTCAAATAAGAAAAATGCGGGATATCCCAGGGTGGGAAACTAAGGAAATCCACAGTTCTAACACGAATATCGTTAAGGTCCGAATCATGAAGGAGTATTTTAGTTCTCTCAAAAAAGGGGAGCATGTTCGAAGGACGGGCATTTTTCAGTCGACAAAGACCAACTGGCAGTGGATGGATGGATGTTCGATTTTTATGGCGCAAAAGCCAAAACTGGCTATGCTGCGCCAAAACAAGTGGTATGTGTAAATTACCATATGATTGTTAAACAAAACATTCCCTCAAGGTTAAAATACAAACAACGTTTTACACTTATAAAAAGGAAGCACAATAAGTTTAAAGGATACAGATCTTAAAATTATGACTCCAATTATGGAAAATATTCTCAGAAAATATTTAAAATCCCTATAGTATTCATATAAAATGGAAAAAATTTATACATCTTAAAAATTTAAAGGTAGGTAGGTATATAGGGTTTAATGGCACAAGAGCCATGTGAGGCCATACTGCGCCAGTCATATGGTTTAATTTAAGAGCACACTAATATGATCCCAATCAATCAATTATAAATTAATACCAACCGAGATAAAATGTATAAAATATAAGCGATATAGCAATCAACTAATAAAACTTTAAAATTTCTGTATCACAGAAAGAAAATAATTATGAAACAGAAGAAAAGTGTGAGGCAAATGAAACAACTTCATAATGAAGCAATAACAAACATGAAAAAGTTGAAAAGTAGCTAGATGGAAGTAAAAAGATGAATAGCTTTTAAAAATGCAAAAATATTTGGGTGGTATTTCTCACCCACCAAGTCGGTTAGAGTTACAGATGATGTATTGAAAAAGCTGACACGATGAGAATGGTAAGCAGGGCATTCAATTAAAATATGCTTAGTACTTAAATCCACATGACACGTCTGACACATTGGTGCCCTCTCGCCAAAGATCAGATGTTTGTGAGTATAGCGCGTATGTCCTATACGGAGGCGTGTTAGCTTGACATCTGCCTCACGGATAGGAAGAGTCGGCCACATAGCAATGGACGGCATGACAGAATGCAATTTATTGTGGGTCAATAAATCCCACGTTTCTTGCCAAGTAAACAAAAGACGACACGCCAATAGTCTCTTGCCCCTCAGGGGCTCACCTTCTTTAGGTGAGTACGGGTGTCCCAATCCCGAGGTTCCCAGGGATCTTTACTCCCTTTAGGTTTACTCTCTTCTGCGCCTTCTGCTGTCACCTTTTTTTCTTTCCCTCGAGGGTAGGCGAGGGAGCTCTCCATGAGAAGCTGTCGCCGCTCTGTTTGCTTCCTGCTTCTCATGGACAGCAAATACCCCCGCGTGTTTGCCGTGCGTGGCGACCCATTAGACGGGTGGTGCACTGTGGTCCCCGGTGTATCAATCGGCCGGTAGCTGTCAACCCAAGTTGTTAGTCTGCTAGGGATCAACCAAAGGGGTCACTCCTTGGGCTTGGCGTTAAGGGTGGTCACTGTCCCCGGGGGTGACTCCGAGCGTATAGGTTCCGGCCAGCACCAAGGTAAGCGCCGAGGCTGGGAATGGCCAGAGCCGGTGGCTGCCTTCCCTTGTTGGGCTTCGTGGTGGGCGGTGCCGTCGGGCCTGAAAATTTAACAATATCATATGGGTAAATCCAAACATTCAAACAATGTATCGATTA
>JAPMOR010125495.1:0-24248 GCA_026543865.1 Argiope aurantia
ATTTTTATCTTTTCTTTTTATTCTTGCAAATTGATAGATATTTTTTTTATCTTTTCATAATAATCTTTTCTTATTATTCTTGTAAATTAATAGACATTTATTTATCTTTTCTTATTATTCTTGCAAATTGATAGACTTTATTTTTCTTTTCTTATAGATGTAGTCTTTTTATTTTCACAGATACACTCGCAATCTTGTGGATGAGGGCAATGGCAGATACAACCTGATGCTTTTGGCCTGGGCTGAAGGTCAGGGCAGCAGTATTCACGATCATGCCAACAGCCACTGCTTCCAGAAGGTAGGTCAAGTACAAAAATGCAGTTGATTAACAATTTTTGATAAATTAAATTAGTTTTATGTAGTAGAAAACCATAGATGATAAATTATTCCTATACTTTTAGCATTAGATGTAGATTATCTTAGATAAATTCAAACCTTCATTTTGTTTCTGGTGTGAGATTTTTTAATGGTGTCAATTCACGCTACTTGATAGCTACATGCTAAATGTCAATGCGCTTGTCATCGGTCATCAATTCTCCTACTGCACTTTAAAGAATGTGCAGAGTGCTCTAATTGTCACTTCAAGTTTACCTCAATTCAACGGTTGCATCAAAAAAAGTCAAGCCATTAAAGAAATCCACATTATCAAAGCCTAACAACCGACATGTAAACGATCTGCTGGACGTTAAACCCGTCTGCCCAAATGCCATCCTTCTGATCTGATGCAGAAATAAAGGGGGAGATATGTCAGCTCAAATATCATTCTTGTCATTTGACTGCGGTTCAAAATTATAAAATTCTTCTTAGTTCTAGTAAGACTTTAAAAATTCATGAAATTTAAAGCACTATTGTATTAGATTTAATCCCAGAAGTATAAAGTTTTTTTTTTTAAATATTGTTTAAATACTTTAAAAAGAAGAAAATTTTTGTAATAAAATATTAGCATGTCAAGAATATTTTATTAGATATTACTAACGAAAGAGAGATATACTGTATTACAAACTCAAATTAAATAATTTTTTCGTCAGTGCGTTTACTGACTAAAGCGATTAAAAATATCTATCTTTAAAACTCTTTCCATTCTGGCACTCGTTGATTCATCTTTGATAAAAAAAAATGATAAAAGGCGTCATAACTTTGTTAATTTTGATCGCAGAAGTGAAACATTGTTAGTATGTCAAGAATATTTTATGAAATTATTTAATGGGAGTGAAAGACTGTGTGACATTTTATATCGCACAGTTTTCCAAGCTGTCCATTTACTAACGGAAAATATAAAAAAAATACGCCATTTAAAACGCCATTTTAACGTCCAGCAGATCTTACGCCATTTAAAACACTTTCCCATCTGCAAGTATATGCTTATCATTTTAAAACTAGTAATAGTTTAATAATAAAAATAAAATAAACTCAAGGTAAAACACCCACTCGCTTTGTGAAAAAGCAAATGCTGTTTTCGAAACAAACTGGTTACTCGCAAATTGGCGTGAAAATAAATTTACGTACATGCTTTTCCAACAGTAAAGGTCAAATTGGTCAAGTTGTTGCACAATTAAGCTAAAACCATGACAATGACACAATATGTATTTTTAAAGGTTTCCTCTCTTTATTGCTTTAAATAATTTTAGTTTTCATTTTTAAAAATTTAATCAACTACATGTTTCGGAACCGTAAAATGTTTCTGAGCGAAGCAATGTTTCTTTATAAAAAAATTAAAGTTTATAATACGCTGTATGGGTAGATGCAGATATGTTGCCGTTCTGAGCAGTACATAATATAAGTCCTCTCTTCTAATAAGATGGTCAGTTAGTTTGATTTTAGTTTCCCATTTCAATGCACTTTTATGATTTATTTAACATGTTCGTGATTTATTTTAGTTCAATATTATTTTATGTTATTTACTCTGAGAATATGCATTTGTATTTATTTATATACTAGCCGCTTTAGATAAGCAGCTTCTACGCCAAGAATATAAGTTATATCTATTTTCAATCAAATCGTATTGAAAAAATTTTAATGCCTTTGATCATCAAATATTAAAGCCATGTTAATTTATTAGTCTTACATATGTGCTTTTTATGTTGAGTAAGAACTTTCTGAATGGAGACTGTATGAACTTTCTGAATGGAGATATCATAGCACTATTATGTCCAGTTCTATCCTCTGAATGCGGGCCGCGGTGGCTTGGTGGTAAGGTCATGCTTCAGAACCGCAGGATTTCATGTTTGAAACCCGATTCCACCAAACCGTTGTGTAAGCGGGCCTGGTGCATGTTAAACGTGAGGGCCAAACGTCCTTCCGCTAGTGTGGTGTGGAAAGGGGGTACCAGCGGTGTCGTTCTCGTCGTCTGACCGCGGTTCAAAATGACGATGTCCGTCCCAAAATAGCGCTAGTGTTGCTTTTAAAACGAGAAGTTAATATAAATAAACTAAAATCAGTGGTAATTGCAAATACATTTCTTAATCATCTTGAAAATTAAACAAATATTAAATAATATTTTTTCCCTTAGCATTTAACAATGAAAGAAAATTCTGCGATTATACATTTGATGAAATAATGAAAACGATTTGAAATTCATTTTAACAAAGTAATACATTGTTAGAAATTAAGAAACAGTTTATATATTCCTGCTAATAGTAGAGGTGTATATGTGAGTTTTTGCAGACATTAAAAAAAATTTAATCAGAATTTTAATTAAAAATTAAGCAAAATTTTGGAATTTTCCCCACCATATTTTTCAAAATTAACATAGCACAGAAATAATTTTAACGTCATCTTGAAATTCAAAACATGATATTTTCTATGATACTAAATCGAGACTTGATACCATATATGTTGTAGATACCAATCAAA
The DNA here is from genome assembly GCA_026543865.1 of Argiope aurantia. Taxonomy (NCBI): domain Eukaryota; kingdom Metazoa; phylum Arthropoda; class Arachnida; order Araneae; family Araneidae; genus Argiope; species Argiope aurantia. The sequence continues at coordinate 2,854 of JAPMOR010125495.1, forward strand.
TTTGAAGCCATAGTCAAATAAAACATTGATTGTCCGTCAGTCTGTATTTTCATAAACATATAAACGCGATAATTCAAAACTGCAGTGACTTAAATATATCCAATCTGGTGTGTGATTTTGTGATCACGCGTATAGCTTCTGTGTCAAATTTTGGTTTTAAGTGGTTAAAAAAAGCGCCAGACAACTCAAATTGGATTTTTCGGAAAACAATTAACCAGGCATTAGTCGCCATGCCAGGTATTAGTCGCCAAACGTCACATTACAGATTCAGTAAAAATGCTGAATACGCGCCAAACGTTAATATGGTCACTATTGTAGGCCATGAAGGCATTCTCTGGGTTAACGCCTTTATTACAGAATATGCGAGATATTTTTGGGGAGACAACTCCCATTGATTTTAATTACTGTACTCGTAAATTGACAATAAACACATTTCCAATTCTTCCCCAGAATTCGGGAGATTCATGGGGGAAATTTATCTAAATTTCGGAGCCGAATTTTTTGACGATTATAATGCTTTATCTTTGTGTATCTCGTATGATAGAAAGTTAAAATTATGAATGTCAGCAATTATTCGTCTTGTGACTTTTCTCAGATGTTGGACGGCACCTTGCGCGAGATCCGCTTCGCCTGGCCACCTGAACCATCTGACGAAGAGAGGGAGATGGAAGTGATTTCCGAGACCACCCTCGAGACGAATGATGTCAATTACATGAATGGTAAGCTGGCATTCTTTTTCTTTTCTCTTTTTGAATCTGGTACAGAATTAATTCTAAATTTATATGAAAACTTTATGAAGAATAGCAGCACTGGCAGACATTTAACGCTTTCATGGTTTTCAAACTTTAAGAGTATGACTCAATTGCTCCATGTTACTGATTTTAAGGTCCTCTCCCCTCCTTTACTTGGTCATAGAAAACAGAAAGTTTTTATTATTTACTAATCGTCTCAGACGACCAGTTGTTTCGCTGGGAGTATTAGTTACATTTTATTTCAGATAATTCCTTTTTTTTTATAATTTCCTGGCGAAGTTAGAATTTTCATGATTCTACCAAATCGTCTGACATAAAGCTAAGTTAGTTTAATAGTCTTATTTAAATACTGTTTATCGTATGCATGGAAATTTCTAATGAAGAGGACTAACATGTGCATGGGAATTTCTAATGGAGTGGACTAACGTGCGCATGAACCATTTTAATGGAGAGGACTAACGTGTGCATGAACTTCTCTAATGGAGGGGACTAACGTGTGCATGAACCTCTCTAATGGAGTGGACTAAAGTGTGCATGAACCTTTCTAATTGTTTAATGAATGAGAGGATCACTAGGGCTTATGTTGATTGTTTTAAAAGCCATTTATAGAAATAAAGAGATAAAAAAATATCTGTTGATCATTCCATTCAGTAGGAAGTCTGTCAGCCCGACTGTTCGAATACAAGTTAACAAGATAACTAGAAAACGAAGATAGCTAGATGGATAAAATTCAGTACACAGATTCAATATTGATAGTGTAGACACACATGAAATTTTGGACCAAATCGAACGAGCGGTTGACAGTCTGTATCTTCAAAAGCATAGAAACGCGATAAAGGCAATGTCTGAAATACATTTTGCATAGTACGCGATTTTCTGACTACAAGTGTTGTTTTATATCATTTTTTTTTGCTCCAATCGGCTGAGAAAAATGCGTCTAAAACTCAAATTTGGCTATCGGATTCTATTAAGTGCATTAAACATCAAAATACTCTTGAGGATCACACAATGGATTCAATAAAAATGCTCAATTCATGCGTGAAAAGTCAGGGGATGCCACTAATTCTGGTTTGTGACAATTCCGTTTCTTCCCTTTCAGACTCGCTGGGTCTCCACCGAGTGGAAAACCCAAGCCATACCCAGACCGCAGTGAGTCTCCATTTGTACTGCCCGCCGTTCGAGTCCGTGCTTCTCTTCGACCAGCGCACTGGTCACAGGACCAAGGGAAAAGTCACCTTCTGGAGCAAATACGGAGAGAGAACCCCATTTGTAAGTTTCTTTCAGGGTTTAGTTTTCGTTTAAAAGATCGTTATTGCTTGTCTCTTTTATATACACTCCTATTTAATTTTCTTTTAATGTTTGTAAAGATGCAGTTTTGTAATCAACTTTTCTCTCAACGGCGTGTTTCCGATGACATTACAATACTGTTAACTTTCAACGATTTTATTAGTGGTAATTGAATTGATACAATTAGATTCTATGTCATTGTTTTCTCAATTTTTTCTAAAAATCTAGTTTAAAATGTATCAAAATTTGTATTAATGAATAAAAAATGATTAAAAAATAAGAGATTAAAAAAGTGTTTCTCTTAAAAATGCTGATAAAATTTAGTTTCAAAATTTTTTTATCAAATTCTTTTTATTACACGATTTTACTTTGCGTCTTTCTTATTTGCAAAGTTGGAATTTTGTCATTAATTGTTTTATTCATTTAATGGATGCGGGAATATAATGCTAAGGTAGGTTTATACTCAACCAACTACAAACCATCCAATAAAACCACGGATGCGCAGAAACTGTACAGCAGTAAGTACTTGTTAAGTCGAGACAAGAACTTGCTATTGTCCACTCTCAGCGCATATTCAATCTTCCTTCTGCGCATGCTTGACTTACTGGAATCTTATAACTGGTTGAGTGTAACCCCCCCCCTTTAGAATTATTAATCTTTAATTCATTTTGTTATGAAGGAAAAAGTGAACGTACAACTTTGTATTTTAAAGAAAATAAAGCGATAGAATATTTTTAAACTTCATTATTAAATAATTTAAATTTAATTTCATACCACCTGAAAGATTTTTTACAGTAAATAAGAAAGAAAAACAATCGTTGCTAGATTTTATATATTTACAAAAATGGGCTTACAAAAATATGTGGTATTTTGAAAGACCGACACCTGTCAAATGTTTATATTCCCTGCGAATGTTTATATTCTCTAATCGTTTGGCGCTTGTCCAAAATATTGCTAAAAATCATTATTCCTTTCTTACACCGTAAATGCCGCAATTCAGCATGCATTAATGGATTAATCAAAATATATGTTATTATTTAAGACATATATCTCACAAATATCTACATTCCGTGTAAATAACAGCTTTCTCCTGATCGTTTAGCTCGTATCAGCGAAATTTCTTTCATTATATCTCTAATCCGCGAAATTTATTTTAACTATAAATAAATTTTTAAAAAAGTATCAACTCATTTTCTTAAGCACGTGTTCAAAGTGCACGTGTATAGTGAAAAATTCATAGCGTAAATATTTATTTCAAAATATCGCAAGACGATCTCGTTTGGCATAAATATTTTACACCATTAACCTCGCCAGAAAATTATTTGACAGTATTTATATAACCGCTGCGATCTTATCTAAATTAGAAACTTCAATGCAAACTATATCAAGATTAATAGAAATGTAATGTTAACTAGTAAAATCTTGCATTTCAAGGAAGATTATAAAAATAAAAGCTCTTAATAAGTAATAAGCTCTAAACACTTAACATCTTTAAATGTTTACAAATATTTTTGCTTCAAGTTATTGTTCATATAGTTCGCTAAGCTTTTGAACTTGCATCAATCTTTTTTTATGTACATTCTCCAATTTGAAACATTTTCATCGAAAAATGTTTGCCTAGCAAATCACAATAATCTGAGGAGCTGCTTATGAATAGTTGGCAGATCTTCAAGGTCAATCAAAATTATTATCTTCATAGAGATTATCTATGTCGTAAAAATATTTTTCCTGATTTTTTTTTTTTATCATCGATTTATTGTATTTCGTTATCAAGATTTTTGCATGGGTTTTTATTCTGATAGCAATAGTATAAGTAATTTTAGAAAAACAAAATGTAATTTTTATAAGGATAAAATACTTGTAAGTGAATGCCGTAGTTATTGAAAAGACAATGAATATTTTTTTTTGTGGAAATTTACGTAACCGTGCAAGTTCAAATCTTGGCAGAAATCGGTATCAGTTTTGCAGCTGAAATACCGAATACTTGCTTAATATCATTTATTACGGTCCAAAGGCTCATGAATTTCAAATTTTTCGATTATTACTTACTTAAGTTACTTGAAACTATATACACTACAAGTTTGTTTTGTGGATAAATTATTCGGCTACCCTAGCACCTTTCTTTGAATCGCATATATTTTTTTACCTGCTTTTACCAGCATTGCATTATTATTATTATGTATGCTTCTTAGAAAGCAGATACTTTTTAAAAGGTTGGCCTGCTTTTATCAATATTGCTTTTATATTATTATGTATGCTTCCTCGAAAGCAGATGCGTTTTTAAAAGGTTGACGTAGAAAACTATGACACTATAGCTGTTTTTTTATCTCAAAATCGGTCGAGCTCCAAAACTTTGTTTGCCAGCCTGAAAAATTGAAAATGGAAGTTTAAAAAAATTATCATTATATATATTAGAGATATGGAGAGGTCCCGTGATTGTTTCAAACCAGTTTAAAATGGTTAATGATTTAAATTAATTAAGACAAATAATAATTTAAAAATACTAATGTTCTCACATGATAACTTGAAATTTGCGATCGTAGATTTCATTTTAACTTTTTTTAAATTTTCTTTTCTTATTCAGGATTTATTGTTCATTTCAGGCTCAAATGTTTGTTTACTTGTGCTATTATTTAAACTTTCATTTATTTCAATATATCTCATAGGTTTTAATTACAAAAAAATGAATTTGTATTTAATAAATTGTATTTTTATCCTAACTTCAATTTATATTTTTATTTTTTCATTTTTTTCAACAGTTATCATCAGTGTATGCTGACATACACGAGTTAGTAATTCGAATGTACAAAATATAACAAAGTATTTGATCTTAAATTAATGTATTCACCAAGTATTCCAAAAACAACAGATGGATTTTGAAAATTAATTTTTAAAAAAGAAGCAATGAGATAAAAATGTATTACGCATGTGAAATCAGAGAATTTTCTTTAACCAAATTGGAAATTTAGTAATCATTACTATCGACAGGAAGCGCTGCGAAACAAGAAAAATAAAAATAAAAATAATTTTAAAAAAAGGGCATAAAAATGTTCTAAAAAATTAAACAACGGTGTTTCCAATGTAATCCGTATTTGCAGCAACGACGTGGTTTTGTCTGACTGTCAGGAAAACATTTACAAATCTCAAATTCTTCATATGAACTACACCTGTTGCTGAACATCTGCAGCGCCATCTGTGGGTGGCATTTTTAACTAAATTTGAAACTTGGATGGATATTATTTTCTGCTTTGACAAGAGTAAGGCCTCAAACGATACATTTCTATTTCATTTCGTCTTCTTTTTTTAATTTTATTATTATTGATTTTTAAAATTTATTGATCATTTTTTGGGACGCCCCATTTCTAGAAAAGATCGGCATTCTGATTTCGAACTTGCACCGTAGCAAATAAATAATATATGTTTTTTTAAATTTAAATTAATAAATATGCTGCCATCTTATCCAATATATTTATAAATATTCCTTACAGTTTCATCCCGAAAGAATACTGTATTTTCTTTTTTACTAAGAGACCCCTTTTCATAAAAGAAATTATTTCTTTCCAATTTTCTTGCATTCAAGTATACTTATCTTAATTTCACTTTTTCTGTTTTGGCGAGGAAATCTCCGACAACGTGACTTCCGAGATATGCATAGATTAAAGCGTCATTTTTTTCTTTATTAATTATTTCCATATTAATATATACTTTTTCTATTTGTTTGCAGGGTGCCATCTCAGCCAAGTTGGATGCAGAAGATTATGAAAACAACTAAAATGAAGATTTGTATATAGCTGTTTATTCGGCCATCTATTCCTCATCGGCCGAATGAATATGTACCGTTATTTTTCTTATAAACTTATCAAATAAAAATTCTGACCTAAAGCGTTAATGACAGAACGTTTTCCCTCTCTCTCTTTTAAAGCTTTCATTTAAATTCATTCCAAACATGAAGTTTCATAATAGATTTTGTATCTATTTTCTCAATAAACTAAAATTCTGAAATTTTGAATAATTGTGCATTTCCAATTTAAAATGCAGCTTTAATAGTCTGAAATCCTGTTGTTGTTTTTGTTGCGCTGTACCACCTCTATGAAACCAAACATCTCTAAAAAGTCCAAAAACAATAGCGGATCCTTTAAGATCGCAAAATGTAAACATTTTAGAATATGATTGGGGGGGCGGGGAGGCTTGATCTGCCTTGCACCAAGGACATTCCGCGAAGATCCTCCGTCCGTGTTGGAAGGTGATAAAGGGAAGTGAGCAGCTTCCATGGGTCCGTGGACCTGGGGTACCGAAGTTGGAAGACTGACTTAGCCCCGAATGCCTGCAGACCTTAGCTGAGCAAAATGGAACGGCCTTCACGCCTTCGGTGACCTTGCCAGAAGAATACTCTCCCGACCTGCTTCGCTCGTTCCGCCCAGGAACACCCCCTCGCCTGCTACAATAGCACACTATGAGGCGGCTGCAGGACTTGAGAGGGAATTTTTGAATTCCTATTTGAGTTTTGAAATCCTAATAATGTTAATCCATTAATTTAATGAAATTTTTTCCATAAATATGGGGACGTCTGGTGATGAATATGCAAATTGTACTGTTGTCGAATTATAAATTTTACGATTTTATGACGACTTATATATATATATATTTGTAGGACTCAGGAATCACTACTATTTAGAATCACTCACATTTAATTACATTTAAGACGAACAATTACATTAACATAAAAGAAATGAACATTAAATAGATTTCGTCGAATACGTCGCAGGATTAATTCACATGTTACGTCGCGTCTTTCGTTCAGAGACCCGTCTCGTCTCACACGTCTTGACTTTCGTTCAGACCCATCTCGTCTCGTCTGCACTCCGTCTAACAAGCATCAACACCGGTTGGCCAGCAGATGGCGCTCGTCATCAGGCATTCGTCACTACATATATATATATATATATATATATATATATATTATTACAGTAATAGATTAATTAGCAAATAATTTCTGTTTAATTTGTAAATATCATTATAAAGAAATTTTAATTAATGAATATAACTCTAACGCAACTTATTTGTTAAAGAACACCGGGAAAAAGGAATTAGATAAAAGAATGCTAGCATTCGCAAAAAAAACCAAAACTAAGACTTGCTCTCTTAACTATCCTTATTTATTCCCAATAGTTAAATTTCATAAAAATCCATTAAAATTCAGATTTGTGACCTGTAGCACTGGCAGTTATAATTACTATACGGGTAAACATTTCTTTAAATACTTAAAAATTATCCTGGACAAAATAAAAGATGAAGAACACTTTATTATTTCTAGTAACAAAGAAATTCTGGATTTTCTTAAAGATAACAACATTAATAAACTTAATACTTTTGATTTCGAAAATTTATACACTAATCTACCTCATGAAAAATTAATAAAAGTCTGCACTTTTGTCTATGACGAATATTTAAATGAAGATATCATTCCTAAAAATAACTGGCTTGAGTTATGTAATTTTAATATTACTGAAAATTACGTTTTTAATGGTATTAACTTTTATAAACAGGTTAAGGGCATTCCAATGGGAACGGCTTTCTCAAGTGCTTTGGCTAATATTTTTCTACATTACTATGAGAAAAAAATAATTAAATATAATTTGATAAACGGGTGGAGATATATTGATGACCTACTTCTGATTGACTTCGACAATACTAATATTGTAACTAATTGCTATCCAAAAGATTTAATTCTAACAGAAACGAATAAAAATCAACTTGAGGCTACCTTTCTGGATTTAAAAATCGAAATTGATAATGATAAAACAATAGTTGGTATATACGATAAAAGGGACGAATTCAACTTCAAAATAACAAAACTATGTAACTACCATTCCAATCTAAACTCTAAAATTTTCAAAAATCTAATTTTCTCACAAGTTAACAGGATCAAAAAGGTTTGCAATAATAAAAACTCCTATATTGAAGCATCAAACAACCTCATTAATAATTTAATTAAAAAGGAATTTCCCAAAAATTACTGTAATGTCAATTTTTTAATTAAACAAGGTATGGTTTGGGATTAATCCTTGGGCTTAAATAAAAAAAATAGAACTTTCCTTGCATATTATATCACTCAATAGGTGGCGCTGCGAGCTTACAATTTTACCTAAATTGCCGTTAGCTTTGTTTTTAATGGGCGGGAATCACAATCGATAGCTTGGGATTTTCTGGACTGTTGAAGGTATTTTTTTTTTTTTTTTGCCTTTTCATTATTTTTTTTGTGTCTGTTTATGGTATTTTGGTGTTTTTTGTTATTGTATTTTTACTTATTAGTGGTTTTTCTTCTAATTGGTTGTTTTGTATTTTCCTTTCTGTTAAAATGGTATATCTCTTAGGCCTAATTTCAGGGGATTTTCGGGTCACGAAGGAATCATTATTAGACGTAATGTCTGAATTTCCTTAACAGAAAAAATTCCTTTTTTGAATCCCTGCCTGAGGGTGACCCTTGAAAAAGTCTTCAGGCCGGATTCTTCTTTTTTTAATCTTTTTTTAATATTTTTTATTTGGTTTATTTGTTTTTCCATTTAACTTGATTTTTATACTTTTGTATATATATATATATATATATTATTCAATTATCATGATTAATTAAAACACTATATTTTACTAATGCTAAATGACATCTTTTTCTAAGAAAAGGCCATTAGTGAATCATGAATATTTGGCAGCGATTCTCAAGAAATATTTTTAAAAAATATCAGCTAGCAATTTGATAAAAAATGAAAGAACATTAATTTGATCAAAAAATTTTAATTTAAAATATACGAGTAAAAATGTTATAGAAATTGACGGTGTATTCAAATCAATTCACGTGAGTCAAATATTAAGCAGTAGTTTGTTTCAATGAAAGAAATTTATTCATGTATTCCAGGCAGCTTTTTTTTCTAAAAATCAAGTTATATACTGTTCCTTTCAGTATTCTGAGACGACCACTTTTCGACGATTCTATCTCACTAATTGGTGAGACTCGGAAGGATGTGCGTATTTTCGGAATTCATCTAAAATGTTCACTGTTAAATGTATGCATTTCCTCTTTTCATATTTCCTCTCATCCCTATTTTGTCGAATTAAACCATTCCTAACGCATGCGCAAAAGCGCGGAGAGTTTTAGAATTTGTTGACAAACAATAAATGGGGAGAGTGAAAATTTGTGAGAATAAAAGTAATCCAGTTGCAAGACACTGCCAATTCTACGAAAGTTTTTTTTATTGCTTTCTTAAAAACACATTGTTGATTAATTTTGATTCTGTCTAATCTTCTGTCGCACTACCTAATGCTCATGTGTTTTAAACAAATTTCTGATGAAAATATGGCAACCTTAATCACTTGACTTTAAAATGAATGTATATGCTGATTTAAACATAAAAATTGTAATTAAAAGTACACGATCTCTTGAGATTACTATCTTATGAAAAGAAATTTCAGGAAACATACATTAAAATTTTTTTTGTAAAGAATATTTAGGTAGGAAAAAAAAGGATTTCTTTTATCTGATGGCAATATGCAGTAAGCAATTTACTAATATAAATTCATTTACTGTATAACATTTAAATATTAACCTACAGTGGAATCGATTGAATGTTTTCTGCAATATTTCCAAAGTTTTTAAACCGCACCAAAAAGTGCAAAGAAAAGCAAGTATCCCTACATTTAGATTTAAAAAGGCATGTGCCACCCACAAGAAAGCAGAAATTAAAATGGATTTTTTTTTGTGAAATATGCAATTAAAAATTTAAATTTCTGAATAAAACATTTAATGTAGAGATGATAATCAATAATAAGAATTTCAGAAAGCTGGAATACTAAGTAATTAAATTGCATTTAAAGGTTTATAATATTTGAAAGAAAATTTTATAATATTTAATTTAATGTATCAATACACATAAAAATAAACTTCATTTTTATACAATGATAATGTATAAAAAGAATATTGATTTTTTTTTCCTTTTATTCCACTTGGCCCCAAATCCACAAATCTGAATTTCGAATGAATGGAGAGTTCTGGGAATGAAACTTACGGAACATATTTAACACTTGTATGTCAAATGGAACTTATTTATCACTTATAAATGGAACTTATTTACCACTTAGAAATAGAATTTGTTTAACATTTATAAATGAAACTTATTTAACACTTATAAATATAATTTATTTACCACTTATAAATGAAACTTATTTACCACTTATAAATAGAATTTGTTTACCACTTATAAGTGAAACTTATTTACCACTTATAAATATAATTTATTTACCACTTATAAATTAAACATTTACCACTTATAAATAGAACTTATTTACCACTTATAAGTAGAATTTGTTTACCATTTATAAATGTTCGAGTTCGATGGTAGGCTTGTCGGTGCACCCGTCCTTGAGTAGGACTATCCCCTTAATGATGTGGCTGATAGAGCTTTGCGTTTAATATTTTGCCATGATTCTGTTAATGGATTGACGGAGTTATTGTGGTTTAGTTCTGGTGAGGCTAGCGTTGTGATTAGCTGAGCTGAGGAGGATTACTGAATGGCGAGATGCTATTGGTTGTTACTGGTGGAGTGGGTGAGTGGGTATGCTGGCAGTAGTAATGGGACTTAGCGATGTTTTCACTTGCAGGGAAGATTATAGGGCACTTATAAATGAAACTTATTTACCACTTATAAATATAATTTATTTACCACTTATAAATTAAACTTATTTACCACTTATAAATGAAACTTATTTATCACTTATGTCCTGATAAAAAAAAGCAACGGTATGAAATATTTTTGAGCATCAGTAGACTTTAGGTCAAGTGGGACAATTCCCGTTCTACCGCAAAATATATTGGAAGATATCTCCACACTATTATTCGATATTCTGAATGCTGTATGATATCGTGAAGCTATCGTAACATTATTACAGGGTGTTTTGTGTCAGTAGAGCTTAGGTCAAGAGCACAATCTATAAGTACAAAATGTCCGATAACATTATCTTGTCTTCACGGTAATTACTGGCTGATAGAATATCGAACAACATCATGGGAAAATTGTATTACTTTGTCATAATAGAAAAGTCGCGCATTATAGTATATCACTTTTGAAATTAAAAAAAAAATAGTATTGCACAATATTGTTTTATAATACTTAAACAGTGTAAAACTGAAGACTTTTTTTTAAATATTCATCAGTATTGGGCTCCAATAATGTATAATATTTCATAATATTGTAAAATGCAGTTTTCCAATATTGTACTAATTAGTTCCGGTACTATAATTATTTCCAAAATAAATTCTAACTCCCTATTAGATTACAAAAGTTTAATTAAAACTTTTACAGTATCTCTAGATTGTTTCTGTATCAACTCTGAAGTTATAAAATTAAAAGTAAAAATGTAAGATACTTTTTATCGAGTGAAACACGCCATTAACCTGATCTGTAATTCTTATTTTCAATCCGATTGGCTCAGTAGATAAGACTCCAGCAGCCACCAGGTTCGAACCTCAAAGCAAGTGGAAAAAAAAAAACACTCACACATAAAATTTGACTAAAAATATAACCTAGAAATGCTATAAAAGTTAGAATTTTTTTTTATAATTTAATACGTACCTAGAATTAATTTTGGGAAACATTTATAGTATCAGGAATTAATTCGTACAATATTAGAGAACTCTGTTGCACAATTTCGGAATATTTACAATTTTGAAATTCAATGTTGATCAATGTAGCAAATATCGTCTATTTTCCAATATTTTCCCAAATTTTAAAATATTATACAATATAGCATGTTACTTGGGTAGAGGAAAAGACATAGTGTGAGCATGAGGAGAAAGGGAGACGTTTTCCCAAAAGTTTTTAAACTGCTTTAAATAGCTTGAGTTGGGAAAAGAAGCAGTGTTTATTCGAATCGCTGTAAAATCTGCAAATCATTGTAAATGGAATGATTCACTGATAATTTATTCAAAACTGTTAAGGACTTTGTGAGTTTGGCTAATATGAGAATTTCAGTTACTCAAAACATGGAGTAGTTTTTCGCGCTCGAAAACAGAATGGGATAGCTCATTTCTTCAAAGAATTTTCAGGAAAGGGGTACCTCCTATATTTGAAATGCGCTACTAGTTTTCCACAATGAAAATATCCCCCTGTAGTTAGCATTCCCGAAAAGGAAGGGATTGCTTAATTTAATGTTAATTGCTAATTTTACACTCTCTCGTGTTTCATCAATTTAAAGTACACTTTTTTTTGTGCGTGTATATGTGCATCTTATTGCTGCTATATGAGTAAGAATAAATTTTAAAAATTACAATCAGGACAGACGAATCAAACCTAAAACACTGGTAAATCTGTAAAACAAAACACATGTAAGTAAGAGAGGTTCGAATCTCTGGTTTTTTTTTTTTTTTTTTAATTTTAGTGTTTAAACTGACTATTTTTAAAACTATATGATCTAAAATATTTCGCAAAAAATATAATCTAAAGTTCCAGTTTCTATGATTAGAAACAAGAGGGGAAGAAAAAAAAAAGGGACGGTTTTTTGCTCTTTTTCTAAAGGAAATAGATATTTTTCATATCTTACAATGTTACTCATAAAAAAATAACTTTAAAGATTTTGCTTACAGCAATTGCAATAAAATATACAAGAAAATAGCCATCCTTGATTGAATTTAGAATTTTACTCCAAAGATAAATAATGTTTCAACTTAGTTGTTTTCAAACTCCTTTATTCTTGGCTCGGGTATAATGATATGAAAAGCGACGTATTATTCACAATCAAGGGAACGAGCACTTCTATAGAAAAACCATATGTAGGTGGTTGAATATGTAGGCCCGACTAATTCTCCATTCAGCTATGAGGTCGAAAGTGCCTAACTCAAAATTTTATTGAATTAGGTTGAGTCCGAGGACAATGGGAGATAGCAATTGATTGAAAGTGGTATTTGAAAATAATAAAAGCAAAAATAAGTTAGTTAAAAAATTGCATTATGTAGATTAAAAATTTGTTTAATAATTGTCGCACAGGAGCTTGTCTTTGTCTCTTTGAGAATTTTGATAAAAGAATCAACCGATGAAAGCATATATTTTTTTATACATTTATTTGATTGAATAATCGTGCAATCTATTTTATTGGCGATAATTCTACTAAGTCATAAAAAAAACCTGAAATCGAATAACGCCAATAAGTGTGTAAGCCGCGTAGCTCTAAAGTGATCGGAATTTAAACACTTTTCTGATTATGAAGTATCAAAATTAAGAGTGATAGCTTTCCAATAATATTAATTTTGTCCAATTTTCGACTGAAATTTTTCTGTCTTAACTCTCAATATGGTTTTCATCAGTTTTATACGCCCATGCTGGTCTCTTATTTACCGTCTTACTTGCAGCCGAAACTTGTCTTCCGTAAGAAGGAAAGAAATTAATAAAGAAATTCGTGTTCGTTTAGCTTCTGCTTATAGGGCATTAGATTCTTATGGGCTAAATGAAGGTGTTTGCAATCATTTATCAGCAATTGCACCATGTTCAATTTTGGACGCAAATATTATGCTTATTATTCCTTTTCATTTACATTGGAGCGAGGTAACTTTAAAAAAAAATAATGCGTGATATTTTGTTCCATTTTATTTTTTTCCCTCTAATTAGTCAGTATAATGTTCATAACTCGTTAAAATTCTTTGATAATTCTAGGTCAACCCTTCAAATTTGATTGAAGTCAATGAAAAGAATGAAGTCCTTGTGGGTGAAGGCAAGCCTGAAACAACTGCCTTTTGCATTCATCAAGGTGTTTACAAGAAACGACCCGATGTGAAAGCCATTATGCATACTCATATGCCTTATGCCACTGCACTGAGTAAAATTTTTATTTTGTTGTGATTTCTAACCTATAAATGTTTTTTTATACTTTCAAAATCTATCATAAAATGCTTCCTTAAATTTTGAAAACTAAATTACTTCACGATTTTTCATAATGCATGTGTTTAAGTGATAAAATAAAAGTTTACCATTTTTGGTGTGGGTTTTGTTTTCTAAAAGCTGTAGTTAATTAAATTTGAGTAAAATTCTTTTTTAATTTTCATCTTTTATAACATCTTATTGTTTTATTCTTTGATGTCCACCAAAATATTTTTAATTTTTTAAAAGTTTTTTTTAATAAGCTTCTTAATTATTATTGTAATGAAAGAAAATATACTTTTATATATCTTTACTTCTTATACACATGCTGTTATTTATATTTCTTTATATAAAATAAGTTTCTATAAAATGTATGTTGACTTAAAATGCTGCTGATACATAAGCCTATATTTCTGTCTATTTATTTGTGCATATTAAGTAAATTAACAAGTAAACCTGACAGTTTAAGATCGTATGAAGAAACAAGCTTTTTAGCGGTTTCATATATCTTGCAAGATGTTATTACATTTGAACATTTAATATTATTTAATAATTTTTAAAGATTGATTCTTTTGTATCAACTTCATGCCAACCTTAATCGTTAAAAATTGCGTGTTAAAGCTCTTTCATATTAAATATTCCCTAGTGGAATGCTATTTACTTAAAAATGTTGTGCTCCATGTTTTACTATGAGAGAGCTTATTAGTATGAAATCTCTTATTATAGAACTTGCATAGTTTTTAAAAATAAAAATATATTGATTTAAACTTTTTAAATCAAAATTTAAGTTATTCTTATTTATGAATATTTGAGAAATTAGTGTGAAGGTGTTCATATTATTGATGAATATTATATGGCACAAACGCAGCATTTAGAAATATGTTTATTATTATTATTATTTCAAAATAAGGAATTATCGTATTTTGGAATGGTATAGATAAGAATGTCCCGAATTAATATTTTTTAAAGAAGATCTGGAAGCAGCTGAATCAAGACTGTAAAAGTTACTGCAGATTATCTATAAAAAGTTTTTATTAAGTCAGTGAAATAATTTTTTACTAACATCAAAATTTAGATTATGATTACTTACTATATATATTTCCTATTTGCCTGTGTGTGAGTGTATACATATATAATATAGAATGAACATACACACTATTATTAAAACTTCTTCTGATCTCCAAAACATATTTTTATGCGACACAATAATGATTTGATATACAAAGATTAGGCTGTTAACATAAACTTAAAAGCAGATTGTTTAATTGATATAAACTCTAATTATACATGGTTTAAATAAATGAATCTCTTTTTCTAAAAATTGTAATAAAGATTAAGAAATTTTCAATATGTATATAATGTGCATAATGTTTTGTGAAATGAAAACATTCATGAATGAATTGGTATGTTTTACTAATTACAAATAATTTATGGAACTCGTGTACTAAATTTATTATTTTTAGCACATATTTCTATGTGTATTATTTTATTACTCATAATGATGTCTTTTGTTATAAATATTTTTGATTAATTAAATTATAAAGGTTATATTTAATTATTAGAATTGCTTTCGAGTTCAATTATGGAATAAGTATTGTTTTGTAAAACAATACCATTTAATGTTCCAGCATCTTAACTATTATTAAAAAAATATTTTAAAATTTGCCTGGCTTCTGTAATGATCAACTCTTGATTGATAAAACACAATGTTTGTAATAGTCAACAAGTTATTTGACATTTAAATCCTGATTTCTGTTTAAATTTAATCTTGATTTTGAACACAATTATTAAAATTTAATTGATATTATTTTCTTTTTCTTTCATAATAGTATCTGTTAATATTCAGGAGTTAGAAATTTTTTACTTCATTATTACAATTTTTCAAGATTTCTCTTTTGGTAAAAATATTCTATAAGGATGTGGATGTACATTTTGCACTAAGTAGAGTGTATTTAATTATTTGGCAAATAATTGTATCGGCCTTCAAGACATTTAAAATGAAGAAACAAAACTGCTGTATGACTAAGTTTATAATTAAATCTATTATTTTTAAATTTCCTTGAATTATTAAATTATGTAACAAAATTCTACCTGATTTTATATTATGTTGTATTATATGAATTGTACAATTATACACGATAAATTTTGCATTTAAATGCCGTTACTTTTCATATAGCTTGTTTGAAGAATCCCAAGTTATTGATGCTGCACCAGAATTCCTCCCGATTTCATAAGAGAATAGCTTACGATACCGAATATGCTGGTTTAGGAGACTTTGCTGCAGAAGGGGAACGTCTTGGAGAAGCCCTCGGACAAAATAGTGTTCTTTTCATGGGCAATCATGGAGTCTTGACTGCTGCAGAATCTGTTGATGTTGCTTTTGATGATATGTATTATTTGGAAAGAGCAGCAATGGTGCAGGTAAAATTTTAATTATTTTGAAGTGTGTGCATTTTATGTGAATAATAATATTGAAAAAAAATAATCAAAATGATCTTTAGGATATATCTTTAGAACAAGAACTACCTTATTTGGTATTTAGTTCTTCTGCTGGTACTCTTTAAGATTTATTCAAAATTATAATAGATTTTTAATTTTTCAATTTTTGTTTCTTCTCTTATATTGCACAAAAATCATTTTTTAGCTATTTTGAAACAATGACCTTTTATCATACTTGTAATAAATTTTTAATAAGAAGTATAAATTTCAACAATATGTCTCACAATTTTTTGACTGCATTTCTTGTGGTTAGAACAAATGTTTGGTTTGACAAAATATTTTAATCATGTATTGATTTATTCTATTTAACTTTCTTATAACTATAGTACAATTTTAAGAATATGGGTAGTGCAATTATTTATATGCCTTATATTAAGTGTGTGATTGAATGCAAATAGAAAATCAATGATTCTTTCAGTTTTAGTATATTCTCATATAAGCTTTGTTATTTCTAACCCTGTTTCCTTTTTAATCTTCTTTGATTTACTCCATACTTAAGAATTTCAGGGAAAATTTGACCCCAGGATTGTTTTATTTACATACTGGTAACACAATTAATAACATATAATAAAAGCTGAAAAAGATATGATATACAGAAAGGAAGGCAATGTATAAGCTGACTTTTAGTTTTAAAATATATAATTGATAAATAACCCAGATTAAAAATTTAAATATATCTAACATTAATCAAGCCATATTGAAACTAATACTGTAACAATTCAAAACTATATTATCCATGTGTGGAAAAGAATATTTATATATTACAGCAAATTGCATGTGCTACAAATTATATGTTTACATTAAAAAAAATGCAATGAATATGCTTTGCATGTGAACATAATAACAAGTAGTTAAATATGAAATGTCTCAATCACATTCTAAACACACTTCTGAAAAATGATGCTGATTTTAGAATGATTTTTGCAAACACACATATTGCAGTGTTGACAGACTAGTTTTATTTTCACTTTTACACAATACTCAATGTCTTTTATTGGTCGATCTTTTCTTCTTGAATGCTTTTTTCATTTGTCTCCTGTCTTCTTCTTTTGCCATTGAAAACCAACTTCTAAGCAAATGTTCTCTCTATCCAATATATTGGGGGGGAAAAAAACTTGTGGTCATCTGTTCGTTTTTCTTTTCATTCTGTAATTTACTAATAGTTAATCAAGAGTATCCACTACTCCTTTAGTTGCATTGTAATCAAGAGTATCCACTACTCCTTTAGTTGCATTGTAATCAAGAATGATACCAGGTGTTCTATGACTAGCATTGCTAATGGAATCATCTTGATGAAATGTATTCTGTAATAATACATACTTGTTCTTTGATACATAAGAATTGAGTCCTTAGTGAAGGCAAATATTGATCTGTTCATGTCATAGTTTTTAGTTTACTTAGTTTCAAGTGAAATTGAGGTTTTATTTTCTTGTATAGTTCCGTTCATCACAATATTTCTTCCAAGAAATGCTTATCCAAATTCACGAGAAATGCAATAATATTATGATCTTTCAAACTGTGTAACATTCCACACAACTGTAAAACCCAATTTATTGTCAGGGTGTTTCACAAGTTACTGAATTATGTTCCATGCATATATACCCAATATAAAATGTGAAAAATAACGCAACTGAAGAAATAATTCACATATACTAGTAAAACTTGTGTTAAAATAATTATATATCAATTAATAAATATAATTAATTATAAATTTCATTATTGATAATTGTATTATACTTATATAAGCATTTATAATATTTAAAAACAGATACAAAATGGGCAACATTATTCACATGCTTTCAATGTAAATGTCTATGGGTCATATTTTACCCAAAAGATGCAAGTGACTTTTTTTACAGTTGTATTTAAAAATATCTTGCAATACTATTAGAAACTACAGAATAAACAATGTCATATAACCATGCAAGTGTTCTTATAATAGTTAAAAAAATTTTTTTTAGAAAATATTGTGTTTGGGTTAAAAAAAAAAAAAAAAAAAAAAAACATGGTTATACTATCAAATGTACTTAATAAACTGGTAGTTTTTATAACTTGATAAAGTTTTTAATCATTTAGTCTATGCAGATTTTAGAATATTTGGATTTCTGATTTATTGATTTTTTAAATCCATAAAATATTTATATTTTGAATAATTGGATCTTGATGGTTATTACTTAAGAAAAACTTCAAATCTTTTATGAAGCAATTTAAATCTTGTTTCTGACATTGCTGATTTTGTTAAATTTAGTGCAGTTTAATAGTCTTAGTTCAGCACACTGATGCTTGATTTTAAAAAATAGTTGTAAAAATTATATTTTGAATTTTTTTAAAAATAAATACATTCTCAATTTTTTACTATCATCTTTATTATTTTTTGTTTATTATAAAAAAAATATCTGCTTAATGCCAAATAACCCGGTTTACAAATTTTTTTTGTGATAATGTAGTGTATTTATTTTTAAATTAAAGGATTAGTTTTATTAACTATAATTATGAGATTTTGTGAAATCAGAAATAATAAATCACTGGGCAGAATGCCATTATACATGTAAAGAAATGATTAATTTCAAAATATAAGTCATGCCATTTTTCAATTTAAATACTATTCTCAACAATGTTTGTTTATATTGAAAAAATTATGCACTTGCATCCAAATATATTGGAAAGTTTTGATTTGCTATGGAAGAAATATTGTGAGCAGTTCAAGATAACTGAACATCTTAGAATTCAATTACAGATTCATCAGTCCAATATCTATCCTATCAGTCTATTTGTTTGTTCACATATTATCAATAAGCTAATTAATGGACAATTAAATATGTTGTTTGCTTCCAATTTTGCTACTCATCATTTTCTTGATTTTACTTGTAGTTTAAAGCAATAAGCCAGTATCCTATACAAATAGCCAGTTAATATTTATTAATCATGCTGTTATGTTTGCTTTGACATATACTAACAATTTATTTGAATAAAAACTAAAAGTGGTTTGGAGTTTTAAGGCACCTCTAAATGCTTTTTCTATAGTAATAGTTTTTCAAAAATTTCAATAAAATATTCATGCTTATATTTTTGAGTGAAATTTGAGTATTTGTGACATAATTTATATTGCTATATACCCAATCATTCAAGTAAAAGATTAGTTATCCTTTTTGAAACAGACTGTTTACTGCTATGTGATGTAAATGTCATGATATATGACAAAGTAATAATATATTGAACCCTTTATATCCTGATTGTATTGGAAAGTAACACTTTATTCTGCTTATATCTTCATAATATCTCTATTTCCCCCCTTCTGATAGTATTTACAAATATTGCAAAGTCTAATCCTGATAGGAAGTAGCAGAGGGCTTCTGAAGGGGAAAACATTTAAAATTAAAAGTATGTAATTAAAGTATTTCCTCTGTTCTGGGATGTGCTATTACAATTTCTCTAATAATGTAAAAGCACAATTTAATTAGCATTGTCAATAATTTGGTATTTGAAGAATGAATATTATTTTTTATTCCTTTGTTTTTATTATTTCTTTTGTTCCCAAAGAAGTAGTAAGGTTTATTTTCAAGAGATAGCATATTTTTTTACAACTGATTTTATTTATTCTCACAAAAGAATTGCAATTTATATCTGAAAGAATTCCTTCTATTGTTATGATGATTTGAATTTTTCTGGGAATATGTATGTGATGTCATTATAAGAACCAATGCTTGAATGTCTGCCCCACAAACAACCAAATACTTTGCTTTTCTCAATCCATTCATATAAATGAATGAATAAAATGACTTCCAACTCCTTAAATAATGATTCTATATCTAATCTGCTTTTATTTTTTTCATCGTAAGTTTAAATTCTACTTTCCAGATTATTTAGCTTAATTATCATGAGAAGTATCAAAATCTAGAAGAGATGCATAACAGCATATTTATTGCTTTAAGTATTTGGGTTGGTCATTCAAAAAATGTAACTATATTTGCACCTGAATATCAGAGCAGCCAAGGGAAGGGTGACATTGGTTCTTTATATTTAAATGAACCCTTCCCAGTTATAATCTACTTTGCTTGACTATATGAAAAAATCATAAAAGAACACACCAATGCTGCTGCTCATCCTAAGAGATCCTGAAGACTCATCCTAGCACATGGAGGAATTTTACTTGATATAATAAAAGATAGGAACTCTGTTTACTATGGCCTTGGACTAAGATAGCCATTGCAATAAAGAAATACTTTCTATTGTAATTTGTAATTACTTTTTAAGCAATCAATCATTCAGTGGTTGTGTTTGCACTTATGCTTTTATTGGCCTTTTATTTCCATAATTTTCTGGCATTAGTTTGTATTTCTCGCTATTGTATTTAAAATCAGGACTTCTGTTTATTAGTGACTTTGAAAATATTAAGTTATTTTACAATCTTGGAGTTTTAAACTCATTTTCATTTTGCAGGAAATTTGTAGATATAAAGTGATTAGCAATTAAATTTCTATGTTTAGGTAACAAATACTATAAATTGCATTCATGAAGACTTGATTTCTTTTGTTGTTGTTGGCAGTAAAAAATTATTTATTATTGAACACTTCATTACTAAATACAAAACTAGATTCTAAAACTTAAATGAAATGTAGATTAAAGAATGCTTTACTAAATTTATTTAATAATGAAAAAAAGGTCATAATTATTATGCAAACATTTAGGAACATTTTATTTGTAGATATTGCTTGATTTAAAGAAAACTGACTATTGTGCAATAATGCAGACTATAAGTTTTTGTTTGTGATACTATATTGTTTATAAGATATTGATTTTTATATGAGGCAAATTGCATTTGAAATTGACAAATTCTTTTATAACCTTTTAATTCAAAATATATATAGTGTATCCACGATATTATTTAATATTCTAAAGGTCGGACAATATCATGAAGATATCATAACAATGCTATTAATTTTGTGCTAATAGGTGCCAG
>JAPMOR010125503.1:0-35810 GCA_026543865.1 Argiope aurantia
ATAATAATAATAATAATAAATTAACTTTACGCAGACATCCGTTTCAATTTAGCACAGCTAGAATGACGATGGAAAATTTTGTGAAACATCAGTAAAACTTTGTTTTCCAGCGTAGGCGTAGAAAAATGCTTACGTTTATCCCTAAAGGATCACTTAATTTCAGTAAAAGAGATTTTCTATTCTTTTGTGAAAGAGAGTCTGCATTAGACTTTGATTGTATTCAAGTACAGTTTCGCCCTCGGGATCGAAGGAATGGTGGCACTGGAAAATTTCCGAGACAAGGTAGATTACATGATGGAAGAGAGGAGGTTTCCTGTTTTTTCTTTCCATCCCTGCTCACTTCCCTCCAAAAGGAAAAATAGAAAAGGAAAGAATTCGAGCTTTTAGTCAGAAACAGAGCAGCAGCGTAATGTTTTGGGTTCTATTCACTTGAATTGATTGTACCGACCATTGTTTCTTTTTAAGACGCTTTTTTAAATAAAGTAATTTACAAAAAGAATAATTGATTAAAAATATTGTTATATTATAAAATAGTCCAAAATTTCAAGTTTAGTTACATTTTTTTAGTAATAATGATATTTGCTTTTACTTAGTCTTATGAGAGCTATTAAAAGATTCCTATTAATTATTCATAATCGAACCAATTTGAAATATGTGATTAAATGTAAAATAGTCTTTACAAAATTGTGCTTATATTTTAAAAAAATTTTAACATTTATTAAAATTAAAAAACTTTTGAAAATAAATAAAATTAGTAACACTATGAAAACAATTTCGTAAATTTAAAATGGCTTAATATTAATTTAAATGTGATAAAATATCCTGATGTTTTTGAGGAAAAATAATAAAATTTCGATTGAAATTAAATCGATTATATTTTAATCGATTAATTGTAATTTTAGCAAGCTTTTTGTTAGTGAGCACTTACTGTACAAGAACTGACTTCTCAATTCTGATAGATCTAAGTTCAATGGCCTGTCGCTGAATAGTTTCTCATAAAATGGAGTTATAATGATTTTATTGGTTTTAGTATCTCTGTTACAATATTGCATTGCGCTAACACGGTTTGAATACCAAAGCCATCCAACCCTTTATTTATATAGAAGAAAATAATTACGATTTATTAATTGAGGCAAGTTTGTATCAGAAGAAAGATTATTTTCGAAATATTTTTTACTTTGAATTCTTATTTCTCTATGCTTTTTTAAATGTATATAAATATTTTCTGTAAATTGTTGCGAATTTATAATGTTGTTTCTCAGCACAGTAGGTCTATTGTAAGAAACATAGTTTCTAGTCATAGTTTGCTGGATGCTGGTCTGATGCTGGATCAATCACCTCAGGGGCTTGGTGGCAAATTTGGTGAAAAAATAAAAGATTCTAAAATCTCCAACAATTTCGGCGATAGGACCATTAGGAGAAGAATTATGCCGATCCTTCATGAACTTTCTGTACCTAGTTTCGTAAGTTATAAAATGCCAGTAGACATAACAGGAGTCAGTTAATGTTGAATCAGCTGAGTCAGTCCAGAGAAGCGCAAATATTGGGTTTAACTCAAGCGATTAGTGAATTGAGGCGTGCGCAGAATATTGGAGTCAAGTATTGAAGCAGCCTCAAGTCCTGTGGTGACTAACCAGTCTTATAGTGGTATTTGGGCAATTTAGGACTAGCCTAAGTTAAGACATAGTTGCGAATAGCAGAAATTTGGATGGGCTTGACTACTAGTAAAAAGTTAACAGAAACCGGCGAGAATTGCATTTTCGATAAGTGTTACTCATAGATATGAGTGGGACAAGAACTCCATCAAGACAAACACACTAATAGCAGAGACGTTGGTCGGTCATCAATTTACTTGTCTTTATTTAAGATATATTTTTATAGAACAATTATAGAACAATGTCAAATTTTAGTATATCAGCTTTCCTTAATTGAATACTTTAATTTGAATAATACTTTTAGCTATGCATTTTGATGAAGTTAAATTAGTCATGTCTTTATTATTTTGGCTTATGTTACATTCACTTCAAATGCAGGTATATGTGCTCTTATTTACTTTTGAAATTTTTCTTCAAAGTATTTGATATCAAAGAAATATAAAATAAACGTTCAAACAAATTTATTACAATAATTCTAGGTGCTATTTTAATAATTTTTTTAGGAATTAATCTCAGAGATTTAGTTTAATTTCATAAAGAAATAATATTATTTGAAACTATTTCATTTTTTTTGCCTTCTAATATCAGTAAAAAAGCTGTGTTGAATTCCCTCTAATATAAAATGGATTTATTGGAAATAAAACCAAACGGCCTTTTATATTTCTTTTCTTGCCACTAGAAAGAAGACATGTTAAACCGTAAAATGAAGTTTATCAAATAGTTTTTGTTCCCAAAAAGAATGAAGACAGCTGCCAAAACAAAATAATGATGGGGGTACCCGAGGCAATGTCAGTGACTTTTGTTTTGGAAAGAAACTCAACAAATTGTTTGACGGTTTTTGCTTTTGAAAGTAAACAGAAAAATGTTTGTGGGCTTTAGATTTTCTCTGGTTTAATCAGAAATAGAATGGCTTTTTATAATGTGTTTTCTTAGGATTTCCTTTGATATGATATCATGTATTATTCTGTTGCCATATAAGCAAACATTGATACTTTTTAAAGTAAATATAATTATACCGAGAACAGGAACAAAGCAAAGAACCAATACTTCGAAAATTAAAATAAATATGTTTTGAGTCAGTCCAGCGATATCACGATAATTTTTAAATATTTAACTTTATGATGCAATCTTAAACCTTTCTACCGATGATAATAGTACTTAAAAATTTTTCTTTTGACTAGCTACGTTATTCATAATATACACTAATAATAAAACGAATGTATATGCCACACTCTAAGCCAGACTGTTTGATTTAAAGCTATCAAACTTGGTATATACCTATAAGGTGGTTCTTTATTAGTAAAGATACATTACTTCGGATAAAGTTTTGAACTATTTGTTGTTCTTTATAATGGCACTTGCCAGTACAATCTCGCTGACAAAGTCAGTGATTTTAAGCTAAGGGAGCGTTTCTTGTTTTAGTAGCGCCAACTATGACCAAGAGTACGCCTTAGCTATTCACACATCACATTCGCTTGCACAATCCCTTTTTACAGGGGGGCACATTCACACTTCTCACAGATAAAACAGATGAAGAACCACCATGCTCGAATCAGGACTCGAACCGAGGGCGACCAGATTATGGATAAGACGCGCTACCCCTATGCCAGGACGTCGTGTGAACAATTTGTTATTTTACATTATGTAAATGAGAACCAGTTTTTATCAACGTAATTTGGAAGATCATATTATCTTTTCTAAAAGCCACTCTTGATAGAGGATGATCACTGTTTTCAGAGGACATCTGTCCTGACTAGTTATGTCTTTCATCATGTATAGTAATAATAAAGATGAATGTGCGTGCCAAACTCTAAGCTGGGATGTTTGATTTAGAGTTATCAGATTTGGCATATACCTATAAAACAGCTCATTATTGGTATGGAAACATTATTTTGGATATGGTTTGTATACTATTTGTTTTTCTACGTTATAGAGAAATCAGAACCTGTTTTAATCAAAGTAATCTGAGACATCATATTATCTTTTTGAAAAATATTTTTGATAGAGGACAATCACTGTTTGCTGAGGACACCTCTTCTGTATAATTATCTAGATGTGTTCAGGCAGGGTTCGAGAAGTAAGAGGATGAAGTAGAATATCTGTTTCTATCCCTTTATACCTTACCTTGAAGAAAAAGTCATCATAAAACTGTTTTCCTTTTCATAAGAAAGTTTCTGATTTCTAAGACCTCCTTACACTTTCTTCAAAGCAGAAAAAAATTACTGATAATTTTTATTATTTATTTCAGTTTTTGAGTTCATTTTAAAAACAAATATTTGCAAATCCCTTTCTTAGAAATTATTGCTTAGGGCTAGCCAACCTCTGATAATTTTTTTGCTTAAAAAATTAATGAATTTTTTAAAAAAAATATTAACAAATGATTGACTAAATTAGCACATTAAATAATTAATTATATTTTTCACTTTAAAATATTTTACCACTTCTGCGTTTGAAAACATTAATAAATTAGTAATCTAAAATAATATGTCAGATGATGACAATTATAGTTGTCTATTTTTCAAGAGTATTGGAGAGAAAACGACGTGTAGTCATTGAAACAAGCAGACATCAAATTCACATATACTTTTCAGAACATAGAGTAATGAATAAAACATACAAGTTTCAGAACTAAACTAAGCGAAAAAAATATGTAAATAAATTCGTAATTCAGTTGTTGCTGTGCAATAATTCGACCTGACTTGTGATTCATAATTGTAAGTTCTAAGCGGTATACGACCATCTATTAATACTTTAAAAGCATTTACCTAGTTCTCTTAAATATTGAATGAACACATTGCTAAATGGATGGCAAAATGGTAAGCATAATAAGAGTTGCTTAATATAAAATTGCCAAAAATTTAATTAATGCGTTATATATATATATGCAAACGCACATATATTTTAAACAGAGCCGTGGCCGGAGCGAGAGACACTTTGAATTTTTAAACTTCGGACTTCACTTTAATAAGTACATCCCGGGAGGAATAATTTATGTGCAAGCAAGAAGCGACGAAATACGTC
Source organism: Argiope aurantia (assembly GCA_026543865.1). NCBI lineage: Eukaryota > Metazoa > Arthropoda > Arachnida > Araneae > Araneidae > Argiope > Argiope aurantia. The sequence goes on from JAPMOR010125503.1 coordinate 4,677, forward strand.
AATCTATAGCACGCCACACCAGCGAAAAGAGAAAAGAGCGACAGAAATATTTTTCTCGATGATTATATACCATGAGATTCTGATAGGTATTTCTTGACACGTGTCGATTTAGGTAAGGGAATTATAAGTATCTTTAAAAAAAAATTTTTAGTTTGACATATTTTTATCAGCAATTTTCAGAATGTGAGAATTGCTGATTAAGCAGTTTCTGTAGTATGAATTGAATAAAAAAAGGTGGAATTGGATCAAGAAATAAGAAAACATTTTAGATTAAGTTAATAAGTGCTAAATGAAGATAAAAATTATTAAATTAATTAGAATTTAATTTACATTTAGAGATATCGTTATAAATATATATATGTAATCTTATTTTTTTATTTCTGTTTTAGAACCACTCAGCATTTCTTGAAATATATTCCACTAATATTTTATAATCACTATTCCTTTTTGTTTGCAATATTCTGAATGAGGAAACCGTAATTGTTATAATTTTACAGACTGGTTTTTTTTGTGCTTAGGAAATATCTAAGAAATTTATAGCTGATAAGATAGAATTAATTTCTAAAAAACCTCAATGAATTTGATTCTTGCAGTAACATCTCAAGAATATTTATTTAAAATAAGATGGTAACATGTTTATCTTGTTGATAATTCTTTCCATGATATTTTCTACATAGTTTTTATGCAAAAAGTTATATTTTTATAAGATGTATAATTATAAAATTTAAGTAGAATAAATTTTTCTGTATAGAAAATCTCCTTTTACTGAACTTGTTTATAAATTATTTAAATTTATTGAAATCTTTTTTACATCATCCACTTCTTTACATGATTATCTTATTCATTTTTTCTTCCTAGATGTTACAGAAAATTTAATGAAGCTATATTATTTAATTGAGCTATATTATTCTAAAATCACGAATTATTTTATTTTTAGTGAATGTTAGTTCTTATATTCATTTCATTAAATAATACCAGTGAAAGAAAGTCCAGAATTTTTCTCTTAATTTCCCTAATTTCTTATATATTTATATTTCTTGACTGTTTTATTTTTAATAATCAAAAGTGTTAATTGATCATATATAAAGGAAATGAAAACTCTTCCATTCTCTTTGTTCCCAAGAAAATCTTCATCTTAACTTCTCAAACAAAAAATATTTTTTGTAGGTTTTGAATAACGAGAAAGAATTGATATTCAAATCCATTTCTTTAACTCACTTAAAAACACTCAAATCAATAAAGAAGTTCTTCAAAAGTTATGTTTGCTTTTCATATGTGCCCCCGGCTGAAAAATACCGGCATCTCCAAGGCAAAAACAAACATTGAATAATTTAATCAATAGAAGTGTTTCCTCTTCCCTCTGAGGAATCTGGCCGATCTCTTAAGGATTTGAAAATCTAACGTCTTTCCAATTCTTCACTCACAGCTATCCTAAGTTTGTGAAAAGAAAATCCACATTTAAAACCAATAAAATAAATTGTACATTATCTTCAGAAGGTTTTTTTTGCTGACATTAAATGAGCCAACATTAATTTTTAAAATGTACTTAATCACATTGAAATTTATATTATATAACTATATATGTCGCTTTTATTGTAACCAGTTGGTTCGTCGAATACATTCGTCATTCTTAATTTCGATTAAATCTTATTTGCCTAATTTGATGCTTACAAAGTATTTTAAGCACTGAAATTTCATAGGCATTAAAACCTGGTTATTTTAACAGTCATACACCTCATATATTCACTGTGTGCATGAGCATTCCTAATCGAATCAAGTCCTCTGATTAAAAACGTAACTTTCCTAATACTCTATTCTCACATTACACATTGTCTTTTACGGTAATGGAATTTCACTTTCTGATTCCTCATATAAACTGCACAGATAATAAGTAGATTTCTTCTGCCTTATCTTTCAATCTCGAAAGAAAATCGCGCAATTAAATACAGGCTGCTCCAAGTAAAATTCGGTTATTCAGAAACCTCTATAATTGATTCTGTGGTTCCCAACAAAATATAAATGTACTAACACTTTATGCAAATGATGCGTTTATAAAGCCTGAAAAAAATAGTTATATTTTTCATCAATAGGTGGCGTTGTGGCCAGCATGAAAAGGTGAATTTTTACTATACTATTTGTTAAAAAATTAAGGGAAAACATTTTCCATTAAAAAAAGTAACTTTCACTAATTCAAAGAGCTCACGGGACGAATCTATGCTCAAAATAATACAGAAAGAAAGATAAAGCCGTGCTATGCAATCTGCACCAACAAGTAAAAATGAAAACATGTCGCTCTGCAATGGCAAATAAACAAAAATTGCATTAGTCATGTTCAGTAAACACTTCATTATTTTTAAAGACGCCTTCCATTCTGAAAACTGCGTTTTTGATTGCGTAGCATTAGTTAGTTAGTGGATATGAAGCAGAATACTATACTTCATATCAAAGATCGCCTACTATCTATCTTTTAGCACATTCTTTAAAAAATATACACATATGATCCAAGTTTTAAATTAATCATAATCTCTACAATCATATATCGGAGTCTTTTCTGTACTTTCTACAAAGAAGCACTTAATGGTGTTCTTTCTTAGTCTCCCGATAAATTATTTCGTTTTCTCCTTTCATTTCTATTGACTTAGTTCGTGAATAATTATGTGAAATTTATTTACAATGACTAAGCTATTTTTATATTCTCCCTTTTTTTCATTGTTAAAAAACTTTATGTTTTATTAACTATCACAAAACTTTATTATTATGATAAAAAAAATACGAATACGTATTATAAATAATTTTAAAATAAGTTATGGTTTTCATTTATCAAAACTTTTAATTTACAGTACTCTATATATAAATTAATATAAGGCACAAAATATTACTATCATCCGCAACTTTATTTTAATTAAGATGAAAAAATTCGTGTCATGGAAGAATTTTAAAATCTCGGATTCTGACTATTAAATTGCATATAGGTTTCCAAAACAATCTTTTAAGAACGCAAAAAGCTGACTTTTCATAAGTTATTATAATTTTTAATGTATAATTCAAATATTAAATTAATTATTATGATTTGAAACGTATGTACTTACAGCATAGAATATAAAATCAACAATTTGTAAAAATGAATTGAAATCTTCATATTGGCCGTTTAAAACAAAACGATCATGTTTTGAATCAAATATTAGAAACAGTAAATATCAGAAAAAGTTAAAGCGACAATCATCAATGTTCATCAAATTGAAGAAATATGTTTTCCTTTCCACAACTTTTGATTAATTTAAATTCAATTTACCAAAGAAATTTCGAGCGCCGACATGTTAATAAAAAGTAAGAAATTAATAAAAGATTAATTAAAATTAATAAAAAGTAGCCATTTAATCATTTCTTGCGCGATTTCTGCCAAAATCTTCTTTAAATTTCCATAGCACGCACCTCAAACATAAGGATGAGAAGCTTCAGATATGATTGTTGGTGCTGGTGTAATCGTCTTCATCCCAAGGATGAGTCTACAGGAGAGATTGTCCCTTGACCGGTGATGATCATTAATATTCAATGATCATTCATTTCCCGTCACAGTGCTGTCATGCAATACACTGAATATTACATCAGGGAAGGGTTGGTCGTTTTTGAAGTTATGCTTCAAAGTAATTGTCGTATATATTTGCAGAAAATCTTTTTTTAGAAATTTCAATTTCTGTAGTATATAAACCGATTAACACTTAGAAAATTGAGTTTTTCAAGCTTGTAACTGTAATGTGAAATATACGCTCCTCAGATGTTAAGAAAGAAACGCCGATCGTTCCTAGGTTTTTATAATATGGCGCTTTAGAAGGTTCTTCTTTTTGTCAGAAAGGTGCATAAAATCAGAAAGCGTTTCCAAAATCTGCAGAAAGAGCTATTCAGTTAAAGATTACAAAATGCCCCTCTTTGGATGTAAAAAAGTACGTCAGATAATAAAGAGTTCTAAATAAATAAAAAAAAGTCAGTAAATCAAAGGGATATGCCTTTTAAATATTTAATTCTGATAAAATTGCTGAGACTTTATTTCCGAGTTTATTTTGTAACGGATGTATTAAAAAAAGAATTTAATATTTACGTCCAACAAAAGATATCAGAAAATAGATAGCTATGCTTTTGATAGAAAATCACTTTTAGATTGAAAAGTATATTCTAAAATTTCCCTTTCATCCATATTTTTTTTTATAAAATTAACTCCTTTCCCATCAAAAGAAAATTAACCGAAAGTATGTCAACAAACTTGAATAAAAACTATTTTTGAATTTTCCTGAGATAAAGCTTTGCTGTTTTTCATAAGTTTGAGCGGCAACTACGTGAAGTTTGTGTTGTAACTGAAGTAGTGAGAAAAGTATTTTAATATTTAGAGTTAACAACAGGAATGAGAAGATCGACAATAGTATTTTTTAACTGTTGTAGCTGGCCATGTGTTTTTTTTTTTAATTTTGGAAATTAAGATTTTGTCTGAAGCATTATGATTAAAATTTAAAAGTAGGAATGTCTTATAAGATAAAGAATAAGAAAAATTCAGAAAAATTTACTATTTGTCGGCAGAAAAGTAGAATCTATAGGAGAAAGAATTTAAAGAAATAATTTGACTCTATCCACAAAAATTCTTCCACAAAAATATGGATTTGAGAAATTTTCTATTTTTAATGTGGATATGTGAAATTTTAATACCATTTTAATTGCATGATAAACTATTGAAATGCAGGTGTGAGCAATAAAAATGCATTTTTGTTATTAATATAGTATCACAAATCTAAAGTAAGCAACTAATACTAGTAGCATATAGTAATAGCAATAGCATAGTAATAGCATATCAACATATATGTTGCTATTACAAAGTTTGAAATAGAAACGTATGATTGCATCACCTTTTTTGCTATTTTATAATTTTTCAAGAGATCTTATAATCCTCGTTTATAAAATATGAGAAAAACTTGAGTAGGACATTTTCAATTAAAGCGACAATTAATCTCAAAATTTTGAAAACTTAAATATTTTTTATTCTTAATTAATTCTCAAATTTGAGATTTTGAAATTTTGACATGAAGATAATGATAATAATACACATTACTAAATTTAGCATCACGCAAACGTAAGATCACGGAACTAACAACAGCAGATTAAGCGCTTAATACTCTAATAAAAGGATATCTTAATTAAAATTGACCACTTTTGTTGCTGTGTGTATTGTGGAAACAGTCCAAGAAGCTCAACAAAGTCTAATCAACAACATTTTATTCCAAAAGAAAACACATAACACTAGTAGCCATTCACACCCGAAACGTACACAAATACAGCATTTGCATAAATCAATAATGCAAGCACAAACAGCAATCGTTAGTTCATTAATAGTATAATAGTACTAATACAACTGATCGCAATACGATAATGCATGAATCACCAAAGCGAAAATCGGCTTCATTTCAAGCTTTCGGTTATATATAAATTTCCTGACACAGCCTGCCATCATATGAAATTTTCTGGAAGAAGTGAAAACTCTCGGTTCCTAACAGAGATGCCGCCGTAATTCTTATATCTTCCAGAGTCCTCATTTTTTTCGGCAATTCGCTACAAAGAAAGGCAGGGATTAATTCCCTATTATAGAGCCACTGTCCATTCAGAATATCTATAATTCTTTCTTTTCTTTTCTTATGATACTAACTTTGGAGGAAAGCAGTATTACTGCTTCATAACGGATTCATGAAAAACTGTAACTGGTCAGGAATCGTCAGACCCTCATTTCTATTATAAACAAGTGATTTAGTTACAGGAATTTAACTGTTGATTTATGAAAGAACTTTATACATTCATTCCTTTCCATTTGAAACAAGCCTTTAGATTGCAGTGAAAGCTTATAAGCCAGTTAAAAGCTACTCTACACTAGCAATTGCTTTTGTATTGTGGTCATGTTACTCAGCGGCGAACCACAAGGTCCTTGGTTCTATCCTAATCTTCTACAAAGTAAACATACTCCATCATTAATATCTATTTTGAAGATGTGTTTGCTCGTGTGCTCACAAAATCCAGACAAAGTTGCAACTTTAAGTCATGAAATTTATTGCTCAATCATAATGGTGACTCAATACGTATCGAAACCAGAATTTTAAAACTTAATATAGAAAAAGTTAATTTAATATTATATTATTTTCAGAGATTTTTTTAATCATTTATGTCTATATATATTCACTTCTGATGATCATAGAAAATCGATTCCCTATTTATTTACTTATGAAATTCTATTTGAATATTTAAGACAATTTAAGGGAAATTAAGAAATTTTTTAAATATAGTTAGTTCTACCGAATAGTTAGAAATATTAAGGTAAAATTCTAATATCTGAAATTTTAATTTTGTTATCTTTTTAATGTTTTTTTTTAGTTAGTAAAGACGTACATGGTTTACATCATTTTTAATTTTTTTTTCTGATGAATTCAAAGCTCTTATCCCTAGATCAGTAATAGGAAGCAAAGAAAAAGCTATTGATCCCGGGTCCTTACGGACTTATAATTTTGACTTGGCAAGGAGCCAAATAAGAATAAAAATTTTAAAAATCTTCAAAATATTTTACATAATTAGAATTTTAACAGCATTGTTTGCAGCACACTTTCTAATTTCATCGTCTCTTTTTTTAGCATAACTTCATTTACAGACATTTGTTTCAATTTTATCCCATGCATGCGATACCAGATCCGAAAAGAAAATAATAAAGTACTAAGCCAATACATTTTTTTTCTTTTGATTTCATTTTCATAACGTAATTTTGATTTTGATTTTGTTGACATTCATTATGACTTCTGCCATTCTGTGGGGGTAGTATTGTTAATGTTTTTATTATAATAAATAATATTTATCCTCCAAAATATTAAAGACTTTAATATACAAAATTAAAGGAATCCAAGATAACTATTTTTCGGGAGCATAAATAAATGTTAATACTCTATTATGCTTTCTTATAATTTAAAAATTTTATATTTCGATATATCACATCAGCAAAAGACTTGTCTTTCATTAAATGAGTAATGAGAAATCACTTGCTTGTTTAAAGAGAAACAGTATTAGCATAAAGTTGATTATAAAAAATACGTGTTATACAATTTTTTAATAGTTTGAAGTTTTTAATAATTGAGAGAACAAATCATGATTTTGAAATTAATCAATTAAATTAAATGTTTAATACAGATAATTTATTTTAATTTTTAAATAAGAAATTAAAACAAAGCCTCCTTTCTTAAAAATGTTAAAGAAGCAAATTCAACGCTAGATAATTTTTTCAAATGATTTTAGTGGGCGTTCTTTTATGAAATCCTTTTGAAAAAATAACTCTTTTTTTTTGTAGTTGTTCACTTTAATGAGATGGAAGAAAAAATGCAGCTTTTCTGAATTTAAATGGAGCTAATCTTTATGAATATTCATTGCTATTGTAGGCTAGTTTGATTTCCTCTTAAAATTCTCTCAACTTGCAACGTAAGAAATAAGATGGAAATTTACATTAAATTTAAAGGCTTGAATATCTAGCCCGAAACTTTGAAGCAAGATGAAATTGAAGCGTGATTCATTTATCCTTATACTTTAAAAAAGTTTCTTAATGATAAGCACGGATAACCTGCGAGCATAATTAGGGGAAAAATATAATAATAATATTGTCTTAATTTAATAATGGTTCCTGATCCTGAAATCTGCTGCTTTAACAGAATAATAATATTTTTTGAAACTGCAGTAAAGTGAGGAAATAAAATTTATGTCACAGGAAAGCACATTTTTTTTTTAATTTTCAAGCAATTGTAAAATTGCTTTTGTTAAATCTATAAAGTTATAATTTAATCTGAAATAGTTTTTAAATTTTAAATTAAAAAAGCTAATTAAAATTTAAAGAATCCTTTCTTAGAGAGCAGTTATCCTCCAAGTAGTAACTCCATAGCAAATTTGGTACCTTTAGATTTACCGTCTTCTTTCTAGAGCGTTTTGAACAATTTTTTCATGATGCATCTCTCATGGCAGAATTTACAGATGGTTATTCCAACCTATAAACATGATCGTGTTAAAAATTTCAACGAATAGACTTATAACTATTCCCAAATCTTGTAAGCAATATTTATTTCTTAAATGCAATGAAATTTACAAATATGTTCATTTTTATAAATTTTAAACACGTTTATTATTAAATACTATATAATTTAAACAAATTCAGTATTATATATCATATATTACAAATATGTTTATTATTTATATAAACTAAGCAATTTATGCTCAAGGAGATTCAATATTAGTGCTAAAACACTAATATTTAATCCTCTTGTACAAAGAGGATTCAAAATCACATAACATTAAAAGGTTGTAAAGGCTTTTTTTATGAGGTAGGTAGCGTTATATAAGAACTGGATTGCTCACATGCAGTCCAAAACAGTTCGATGAAGATATTAATTTCATTTAAAAAGAATCTGATTCATTCAAGTTCACTTATTATCCCTTATTGAAACTAATTTGTTGCCATGGTAATATTGAACCATGGTCAAATAGCAAGATTATCAATTCATCCTGTATCCATTCTCCAAACTTCAGTGAAATAATAACTTGAGGGAATCTAATTCTCGAAAATTTTCGCTCGAGTCAGGTCTATGTAAATGGTGATTCTTTCATGAAATCTGGTTTCAAACCTAAGATTCTACAACGAATCCAAACCAAACTCTTTGAAATTAGTTATTGGGACAAATTGAATACGAAATTACAAACTTTTTAAAATGTTTTATACCTTCTAAATCATACTGTATTATTCCATAAAATTTTTAGTTTTAAATGATAACGTAATACTTTTTTGCGGTCATGAATGTCTTTCACAATAAGGTGAAATTCAAATTATCTTTCACTGGTATTATTTACTCAAAAATATTCCTGTTTATTTTATTTGATTGTTGTTGTTTTTTTTTTTATTTCTTTTAAATTTGAGAGAAGATTTAAATGAATAATGTCCATTTATTTAACTTTTTTTTTAGAAAAGAAAATTTTTGCTTCAATGCATTCAAAATAATTTGCAAATTCGAATTATTGCTAGGTTGAATGAAATATTCTTTAAATGAAAATATTCATTGAAAAATGGAGCATTTTCTCTTTTAAGTTTTTTTAAAAATTTCCTTAAGAAATATAGGTTACTTTTCTGGCTATAAACTTATATAGATTTAATAATTTATATTATTTCACTGTCTTAAAATATGAAGAAATTTTCTTTAAAAAATTTAATAACTTCATCATATAATAAAACACTTACAGTGAAAGACAGGAAAAAGAAATATCACCATACATTGCCACTACGTACATTGAGATATTTTAACACCTTTTTAATTAAATAGTAAAATCAGAAAATAAATTAATACACTTCTGATATAATAAAGTTTGTCGTGCTCTTAAATGATTCCATAATTTTTTTTAAAAACACTTTTTAAAATTTTAATTCGTGAGATCTATAAATTTTAAATTCAATAGCTGGCGCCACTAGCCCAAAATCAAGATTTAATTCAATTTATTCATTTTCTAAAAATATTAAAAATTTGATATTATCATCTAGGATACATAAGCGTTCACAATTAATACGCTTCATCATCTCAGGAAATAAATGAAAAATCAATTTTAAAATTCCATGTCGAGCTATTTAAAAAAAACCGATGATTGACTTAGTTTTCAGGATTTGTTTAATGCGAATTACACTTAGGAAAGTAATCGAGGTGTTTTTATATCCAGGTTTCTATTATACATATACACAATACGGTACGTTTTGTGTTTAGCTTTGTAGTGAAACAAAGATAGTCGAATATGTATTTAAATACCTTTCTATTTAACCCTAAATTCAGAATTTGTTCCTCTTTCAGTATTATTCTTGTATTCTATACCAAATTTTATTTATCCTGTTTGTTTTATCACCGCAAGTATAGTTTGTCATCACACTCAAATAGACAGACATTCTTATGAGAAACACATAAAACCAAAAATTAGACTTAGATAATAATATTTGTAGTAAATATTTTATGCCGATTTTCATTCATATATTGAATGTTTGGGAATTTCGTGTATATAATTTTTATATAATTTTACGCAGCAGAAAGGTTTTATGCTGTAAGGTAGAAAAGTACTATTCTGGAGCTCTTTGTTAGCTTCGTTTAAACTTTTCCGGTGTTGGTTTACAGGACTTTTTTAAATGTTCTATTTTGATTTAATTTGAAATGTCAATAATGTTTAAAAAAACTAACTTCTCTTCTCCATCTTTCAACTCACCCCTATTTTGATAAAATCAAAATCTAATGGCGCATGCGCAAATGGCGCTGCGCATGGAGAATATTCAAAGTATATAGCATCCGAAGTATATAGTGTATAGTATCCGAAGATAAAGGATGCTTTGAACGGATTTTGCTCAGGTAAATGGAATAAGATCTATTTTTAGATGTATTTAGTTCAGATTTGAAATAGATCTTCAATTTTCATACGAAAGCCTTTCGCCAAATTTCATCTGTTTAACATATGGCGTTTTTTAAACATCTTGCTCACAGACAAATATAATTCGAAATAAAGTTTTTGTGCTTCCAGAGAAATCGAAAATTATTTGAGATTAGACAAAATATCTAAGTCGAATTTTTTTCAGGATTACAATATTTTTAATTGTATATGAAAAAGTTAGCATAAAATACAGTATTTTATTTATTTTTCATTGATATGCCGGACATTATTCGAGATTATAATCTTTTCATACTTTAACTTAAAATCTTCTTTTGTATAAAATGTTGTAACATAAAAATCCTTTTGTTATCTAAAATCCTTATCGTCTACTTTAATTTAAAATTAAAATATCAATTGAACCAAACGATTTTTAAAAATCACCGATAGTTTATTTTCTTCAAAAGTTATTAATATTTGCTGTATTAATACAGTAAATTTTGTTTCACATGTTGAAGTATATAAAAAGTTGTTTTTACTTGTAATTTACTTAAGCCTAATGCTAAATTTAATCGCTAATTTAAAATTAGTAAAAACATTAACAAAAGATGTATTGTAATGAAATAGAAATTTTAAAGAAATAATAAGAGTGTAAATAAATAATTTTTAATTTTTAATTAATTAAATATTTTATGAATTTTTGTACATTTAAAAGCTAACAGTATTCATATTCATAACTTATATTATAAGCGTGAAAATTCGATCCTGTTGTTTAGGAGGAGATGAGGAATATATATACATATATGCACACATACACACAATGATGATAAGATTAAAAATTATAATGTTTTTCAGATATTTATAAAGTATTTGTAAAAAGAAATTCTTTTACATGAAAAGCAGAGATTAGCGAATTAAGATAAACATTTCTATGCAAGTGAAAATCAAATAATTCTAATTTATCAGTCTGAATTTTTCGAATAATAATAATTCAGAAAAAGATTGAAATTTATAAAAAACATATGAAAAGAAAGATATTGCTATTCCTTTGCTCAGAAACAGTCTATAAGCCAAATTATTTATTCCACACTTTAAAAATTTTCGAGATTAATTTATCATTCTAATTAATCTCTGTACTAAACTTTACGCCTATTAATATTTTGATTTTTTAAAATAAAACTAATTACTAAAACTTCAACAAAATGATTTCGAATCCTGCCCCGAAGGAACAGCCATTTTAACCTCTTTTTGCCCTCTTTTGATGTTAAAAATAATCTGGATTACCACGTACTCTTTACACTTTCTTTGAGAAATAAGAAAAAGATAAACGTTTAGTTTTGAGTTCCTGTCACAAACAAAATCTACAAACTTGGCCTCGGGCCTTCTCATTCTTTCCTTAGAAATTTTAACTTACCAACAGCTTAGCTTTTTGGATTCGGAAAAAGAGGCTTTTAAAATGATTTTATTTTCTTTTTTGGTCTTTAAAATTACAGACTAAACGCAAAACATTTCTCCATTGAAGACATATCACTGCCATTTTTTTTCGAATCAAAATATTTTCAAATGCTAATTATCACCAAAAATTATTACTTATATATGCTATACATCTACTCCAACATAACTGAACAAAATTCAGTTAAAAAAGTGATTATGACAACTTCTCAAATCACAAAAATTATTTATATTTTAGATTAATTAAAAGTAACCGGCATTTTATTATTTTTCTGTAGTATCTTTTGAATAATCTGTCACACAAAAACATTTATATATACTCTTAAAAATCACAATTAATTATATTAATTGTATGCAATTATTATTAATTAATAATTCTGTCTAATCTGCCCGTCAGTTCGTCAGTCTGTATGTGCCAAAGACAATTCAAAAATGCTTTGATTTGGATTGTTCAAATTTGGTATATGGTGTTTACACTAAATTTACAGATTTCTGTCAAATTTTAAATAACATCTTTTCAGAGACAATCCGTCTGTAATTACAAAGCGAAGAGGAGCTAGATAGATAAAATTCGGTACGCAGCTACATTGTGAGTGAGCTAAATCCAACTATGGTTTGCCTGTTTGCAGTTTGTATTTTCAGAAGGACTACAAGTACAGACTGCACCGATAATTCAAATTCAAAGAGCAATGACTTAAATATATCAGAGATTTTGTAACTGCAAGTGCATTTTTGTATCATGTTTTTTGTTTCAATCAGTTGAGAAAAGCGTTTCTAGAACAAAAATTATATTTTTCATACTATTAATTCAAACTATACTATTGTCGCCAAATAACTCGATAAGGATAACACGATGATTCAGTAAAAATGCTAAATTCGCGTCTGAATTCAAGCTTAACAAATAATATTGTTAACTATTGTACACCAATGCCATGTAAGTTGTTCTCTGGCTTATCTAATTTATTAGAGAGTACGCATGACATTTTATGAAAGACCACTCCCGCTGGCTTGTACTAAAAGTCTAACATTAAGAAGCTGGTTAAAATTAATTTAAATTTATCTCTGTATTTAGAAGTAAAAAATAATTACTACTTACCTTTCCTTGTTCTTTATTAACTTTCTTTGTATTTTTATTCTTCAGATTTCCCAAACTTGTATTTCATTAAATCAGCGAGTGTATTCTCCCAACACTTTTTACCACACTCCCTTATAAAGATTTTAAACCCCTTTATCAGCATAAAATTGAAGTTCTTTGATAAAACATGAGTAGCTATCATGGCACTGGTAAACAATAGTAACGAAATAAGGACTTGTGTGTGTGTGAACCCACCAATTTTACTGCCTTTATCGTAAGAATATGGGTTTTGGACGCCATTTTGCAGACTGATTGACACCCAATTTGGACACGAAACTACAAGCAGTCACAAAATTTAAGTCAGATAGTTCACGAGTAATTGCATTTATGTGTACGCTAAAGACAGACAACTGTTTGATGGATTGTGTTTAAGATTTAATAGAAATCTGTATTTTACATGATAAACAGGATATCTATTTGTGTTTTCTAGTTATTGTGTTCACTTATATTCGAAAAGCCAGCCAATGGGAATGGATTTTGTTCAAATTTGAAAGAAAACCACAAATTTGGGCGTAATAATATATAATAAATTTCAGCCGCCTAGAGTTTTTTAAGCGCTTTTGAGTTTTTATGTTCACAGACAGACGGACATAATAACAAAAATGCTTTTAGGATTCAGGAATTCTGAATAGTGAAGCTTTGTCGAAATCTAAAATTCTAGATTTTTTAAGAATTCAAATACTTTCTTTATACGTCGCATACGATAAACTTAAAAAAAATGTCTTTTTGGTGCATTACTAAAGAAATGCAATAAGATAAATTAGATTTATTTCAATCATCTTAATATCAGAACAGTATTAAATTCAGTTTTTGATTGCGCTTTTTATTATTTTATTTTTAAATAATAAAATTCTCCAGTAATGAACATACAACTCATGATATTGATAAAGCATTTTTACAATCCTTTTACTCAAATAAACATCATCTATCCCTTTCAAAGAAGGAAAATATTCTCTTTCAGATTTAGAATAAAGAGAATGAAGTCAGATTTCTTTCATATGAAAACTATTGCATTTTCGATCCACTTAATATTCAAATCCATAAAAAAAAGTTTTATTTGCTTTTAAATAGCCTCTGTTGATTCAAAAACAACTATCTATGCAGAATAAAGAGAATCGCCTGAAAACGGAATAATTTTTTTTCTCGCTTTTGGATTGTTGAGACTAGCAGTGATTCATCTATGCCCATAGCAATGCTTCATGTCTCAAAAAATAAAACATCATTTGAAAAACAACAAATAATTCGTTATCTTAAGATATATTATTATTATTTATTTTAAATGCATCCCAACCATAATCTTGTAATTTCCTGAAAATTTGCAACTGAAAGCTTGAAGAACTGCAACAAATCAAATGAGCAATTATTCAACATATCAGTAACAATATTAAATCTAATAAATAGCATAGGTAAGAAACAAAATTGGGGTTTGAGCCTATGCACTTTTAACTTCAGCGCACCTTTAGTACATGCATCCATTCCTTATTACATTAATAAAGTGCAATTATAGTATTATTTTTTGTTCTTTAGTAAGTATATGTTGATGGGTTGGTTATTTACTTATTGCGATTTTTTATATTTCAAATCCACAACATGAATTAGGAGTAAGCTTAATGGCTATGGTACTTAAACCGAGAAGAAACCTTGAATTGTATTGAATACTTTAGAAATTTTCATTCTTTTAATGCCGGCACTACAATTTGTAGCAGTAAGAGGCTGTACAATAACAAAAAAAAAAAAAAAAAAAAAACTGTTGCTAAGAAAGAAATGTTATCTCTATTCAATCATCCTTTTTGTGCATAATTGACCACCCCGTGACCACTGAACGGATTTGTTATCGATCCTTTATCATAGCCCGTCCATAACACGTACCGATCCACCAAACTGACATCCTTTTCGAGGTAGTTGGGCCCTAACCACGAAGGGGTAAATCACTAAAATCCCTCCTCCTCTTCCCGTACATGTATCATCCAGTTAAACGAGGGGTAAAACATCATTTTAAGAAAATCTCCTCAAAATTCCGAATATTCGTTCGAATTCTCGTTCCACGACAAAAGAAAGGCAAATACTTTAAAACTTTCAAATAGTTAGTAAAAAACTGTCCATTTTTAACATCATGTCTTTTAGTATTTTAAGATTTTCTGGCGCCTTCAGTACTGTACGTTAGTCATTATTTTCAACTTTTAGATTCTTTCTTAATTCCGATTTCGATGCATTCCTTTAAATAATAATAATCAGTTCCAATTCTTCAACAGATACATTTATTTTCCGCTTTCTTCCACATCGTTGGAAGAAAGCGTAAAATCTTCCATATCCTGATGTAATTTGGATTATCAGTGGATGATATCTTCTTATCTTTATTTCTAGGTAAGGAATAAATACATTGTATCATTCAGGAATATATTTACGGGGCAGTGTTAATTCTAGTTTGGCAATATTTTACTATTGGTTTCCCTTTCTTGGCATGGGCAAGTTTTTACTATCGGATTCCCGAATGATGACGAGACTCTATTGAGAAAACCTAACTTACTGATGAACGAGCTGATGCTCTGTGTAAATGGTATTGACATTGATAAATGTAAACTTAGAGCTAATATTTCATCACATCCGCACATACTATTTCTGAGTAAGATAAGAAAGTCTAAAGAATATTTTTCTTTCTTTGTGGAAAACACTCACATATTTTGGTACATAATTCGAAAATAAGTTTAGTTTAGTTATGTTAACGTCCCGTTTGAAGCAACACTTGGGCTATTTTGGGACGGACCTCGTAATTTAGAACCGCGTTCAGATGACGAGCACAACACCTGAGCTGGCATCCCCCTCTCCACACCACACCACACCACACCAGCGGGAGGACGTTTGGTCAGGACTGATTTAACGTGCAACAGACGACCCCCTTACACGACGGTTCTTCGGTGGAATCAGGACTCGAACCTGAAACCCTCCGGTTCCGAAACCAAGACCTTACCACCAGGCCAACTGGCACAAAACTAGGTTAAGCCTTTTTTTTAATTAGAACTTCAATTTTCCATATACTTTACCTGTTGCTTTCTAATATTGACATTTTGACAGGCCTTTATGAATGATCTTCTCCAAAGATCTGAAACCAAACCACCTGTACCTAATTAGACTTCTTTTGCATCTAATCTTCTTATAGACAGCTTTTGAATTAAAAAGCTATTTTATAGAGGACAAAATTCCTTCAAATATTATTTTTCAAAACACGTCTTTAATTTACAAATAATTATAATTTATTTCAAAAAGCTCAGCATAAGTATTTCTAGTTACTATAGAATCATAGTATTCATTATAATTATCAAAATTTGTAATATCATAGTTCTAAAATTTCTTTTTAGAATAAATTTTGAATATTGAATTGAAATTTCTTCATCAAATTTTCTTTAATATAAAATTATTATTTAATAAAGAATATCTGTTATTTCAAAATGATCATTTACTAACTATTTTAGTAACTCGTAACTACACTGTTGTGCAAAACTTAAGCAACAGGTATGTTTTTTGACATAACTTCACGAGAAATCATCTGAGAGACATGAAATTCAGAAATGAGATACAGCATTTTGTTCTGAAAGAATGACGAAAGCATAGTTGCGCAGAAATGAATACAATCCATACAGTATGGAATCAAACAAAAAAAAAGCCTTTATTGAACTCATAGTATCGTTACACATTATTGTCTGTCCAAGAGGAAGAACAGCAAGTAGATGTTCCTTAGTATGGGATATGCCCTCCCCTTACTGCAATGGTTGCTTCGCACCGTCTCCCCATACTCAGCACCAGATTGTAAATAGTTCTTGAGGTAAGAGTGCCCATTCCTCAATCAGCATCTGTTTAAGTTGTCGAGTGTTCCCAGGAGGATGTAATCGTGCCGCAAGGCGTCTCCCCAAATCATCCCACACATGTTCTATCTGATTTAAATCAGGGGAGCACGCCGGTCAATCCATTCGAGTGATATCTTCACTTTCCAGGAGCTCCTCAACAGCATCAGTCCTGTGTGGCCGTTCATTGTCATCCATAAAAACGAAGTCTGATCCAATGGCACCTCGGAACAGACGCACATGGGGAAGGATCACCTCCTGACAATAGCGATCTCCAGTTACAGAACCTCTGTCTAAAACGTGGAGCTCAGTCCGCCCGTTATCATAATGCCTCCCCAGACGACAACTCTAGGACCACCGAAACGGTCTCTTTCCGTGATGTTACTGGGATGAAACCGTGTCCCGACCTCTCTCCAAATCAACTGGCGTTGGGAATCGCTTGTTCTACAATTAATATAATCATGAATTCTTCAATTTTTCCATATGAAGTGAGAGCAAAATACTTATTTGAGTATCTTTTTACGATTAAATCTTTTTCTCAAACAATTCTAATAATATATAAAGTGCGATAGAGGTCTTTTACTTTTTTGAACATTAAAAATAAATTTTTCAATGAGCAATACCGCTCTTTATTTAGCCTTCAATTTTCTTAAAATATAATGAAAGGTAAAAAAAAATTATCGCATCTTCTTTGAAAGTAACTTTTTGTTTGAAGGTAGGATCAGTCGGGAAGAAATTTCGTAGTTTTTAGAAAAATCCAAGCAATTTCTGAACTAGCTTTTCTAGAAATTGATAAGGTTGCAATTGAGCAGATTTTTACACTTCAACATTCAAAAAACAACTAACAAAGCATTTGTTTTATAGATTAACTTCAATTAAACTAGTTTTAATTTCTTCATTTCGCCTTCAATAACTTGGAATAAATATTTGTAAGTTAAGAGATTTAATTACTAAATAATTTCCAGAAATATTTAAAAATATTTTAAAGCAGATAAAAATTAAAATCAAAACTTATTTGGCATTCGAAATACATTGCCGTTTTTACAAAAATTTTACATACTCCTTCATGCCCGTAATAAAGGTAGTCATTGAATCTTCTATTTTTGATGAATACAGTTATAAGTTATACTGTAGTATAAAATTGTGAAACTTTCATTCAAATTTTATTTTCTGTGACATGTATCATTTGTTCTGACACACTCTCTCAGTTTTGAGGTTTAACCTGTTTATTTCAAATTATAATTATTTTTTTTAAATTTCATCCACTAATCAAATTGTTTTATTTTAGTTAAATAACAACCCATTGGAAAGCAAATTGTAAAATATGAGTTTCCTTGATTACTTATAAAGATGCGATTTCCAATTCTTGATGCTTAAGCAAAAATATGCTGAAAGGTGAAATTATTAGTCTCAAAATAATTTAAGTACAACTACTTAACTTCGGTTAATAGCTATATCAAGAATTTGGATAGTCTTTCGGAAAAATAATTATTAAATTGAATATAATACACCTTCTTTGAGAAAAAAAGTGAAAGTAAATGTAAAGATTATTGAGAATAAAATAGAAAAAAAAAACAAATTCCTCTTTGCAGAAAAAACGAGAATTTTCCGATTTCTGAAAAAAAAAATCCACAAAATGAGTTTCCAGCATTATAAAATTTCAGAAAAGAATAATAAAGCAAAGTTTCGTAGCCCGAAAGTCTTACCTATATGGTGGACATTCTAACCCCCTAATGTATATACCTGCCGAAATTTGCAACTGTCGGTCAAAAAGTGTGGCTATTGCCAATATACCAAGTTTGCGGCGGCTTCCAGTTTGTAGTAATTTATCACGGAGACTGAAAAAAATATAAAAAATTACGAATTACTTTAATCCAAAGAATCCATGTCATCATTTGTGACCCCTTTCTCCAAAAAAGAGTACTTGATGAATCAAAAATCATATTTTGCGATTTTAATAGAATTCTTCAACTGAATATCACATTTTGGATCATGTTTGTGATTAACATGATGTCTGTGATTTATATGCTAATTTTCTAATGTGCATTACAGTTGATAGAATTAAATATTTCTTTAAAAAAATGGTGAGAAGAAATACTAATAATGCTGTTGGTTTCAAGCTGAGTTTCCAATCTCGTCTGTTTTTTATGGTTGAGGGTTTCTTAAATATGGGTCCATATGAATTACTCGAGCCTATAAATTTCCATGCATGTGTTGTGATATACTATAACATTCCTGCCAGTTTTTCTCTTAAATTCTGAGTCTTCCTGTATTTAATGAATTGCATTGTATAAATGACAAGGTTTTATTTTTATTTTTTAATATGTTAAAAAAATAAGGAAGAAAATATTGTATTGATTTGTAAATGTGGTTATTGAACAAGAAGTTAGACAATGGTTTGTAAATGCAATGGCATGTGGAGATACAGAAAACTTTGAGCATGTGAAAGATATTCTGCACCATATTACCCAAACCAAAGATATCAAAGCAATCATTCTTTTATGAAAAGATTTGAAGAACTAAGCTGTTTTTCTTTGTTAAAGTAAACAAAAAGAAAGGAAAAAAAGCTTGACAAATAGTTTCTTGAGTTCCTGTCAGAAACAAAATTCGTGAAGAATGTTTCAGGTCCAACAATCAATTTCTTAAGCTGCAGAGTTTGACAAAAGGTTTCGCATCTTTTGATAACAAGATCTTTACTAAGTCATTTTAGGTATCCATATGTCCATTTTCCCCACAGGTTTTGAGCCAAAGCGATTTGTTTGTTTCGACTCACACATTTTTCTTTCCATGCGACTTCTTTTTTTACACTTGTTTGTTTTATTCGTGTTACTCTTATACAAGCCAGACATTATTAGTACTTCTGATCTTCTTCCTTTCCAGAAGATAAGATAAATCTCTACATTTATCCCTATTAATAAGAACAATAGAAGTGTTTGTTTATGTTGTTGTTTATTAACGGACTGTTTGATCTGGAACTACCGAACTTGATAGATACATATATTGGAACATTGGAATGAACACGATTAATGACATTTTTGAAATTTTGATCGAAACTCACATTATTAAAAATATTAATCGAAAATTTGTAATTCCTCCGGAAAAACCTCCGAAATTATCAAGTACAAAAATTGCTTTCGTATAACCTTAAAAATTAAATAATTAACTTTTCAATGCTATCAATCTTTTTTTATCTTGTCATTTTTAAAGCTGTTAAAATATTTTAATTTTAATTTTAATTAATATATTTTATTTCTGAAATGAAAACTCTACTCGTTTTCATTATTTTTACTAATATCTCCTCCTGGCTTTTTTCCTTTATTAATGATTCTGGGGGAAAAAAATCGACCTATTTTTCAATACTGAGTAGGTTTTAGCATTAGGACGCATTTAATGAAATTTTATTGTACTTACAAATAAAATTTACCTTAAGAAAATTTTGAAAATTTTAAAACTTCGCTTTATTCCATCACGAGGGGAGCAATTTAGGTAAGAAAATCGTTAGACTCGACACAAGAGCAAAAATGAAAGAAACTCTCCCTTCTACGTTTTTACTGTGAAATTTTGATAGGGATTTCTTTGGAAAGTATAGATTTAGGTTAGGGAATTTTAGGTATCTTTAAAAATATGTTGCTAACATTAAGGAATTTTATCGCTTCACTCGGAGCGTGAGTAAGTAAAAAGTAAAAGTAAGAAGTAAGAGTAAGTAAGTAAGTAAGAGTAAGTAAAAGTAAGTTTTTATAGAGAACGTCTGTTCTTTCTTGTAATTGGTTGTATAAAGATATATATTATGGACCGTTAATTGATGAAATGCAGAGCACAATGAAAAGAGTGATCTGTCTATCAAAATTTAAAGTTTAAAAATATTATGTTAAGGAAGTCAACCAACAGATAGTCAAAAGCTGCCAGTCTCAAATATAAGGAACAAAAAGCGCGGAAAATAATGAAAGAATTCCATCATACTTTAAATATACTATCTGTAATAACTTCTGAAGATAGAGCATATTGTATAAAAATAATTAACTATTTAATTAAAAATTGTGTAAAAATCAGTAACACCTGTATCAACTTCTTTATATAAATGTATTAATCATTAACTCAATTAATTATTAACTTTTTTTTTGGTTTTGAAGTTTGGTCTGTTAAAGTTTAATTGAAATTTTATCTTGCTTGAGCAGTTGTGCATCTATTGTGTATTATTTTTACATGTTCATTAATACAGATTATTCTTTTCTTTCACGAGGGATTCTTCGTTTTCGGTTCAAAAGATGTTATACGTAAAACTTCTTCTAAGATATCAAGCGTTTCTTATTTTAGTCATATGTATTTTTAAGAGCTTAGTTGTAAAGTTAGAATCATTTTGAATTGATTTTTTATGCATATTTCAAAATATTTTTCATAATTTGTGCAAAAGCGAAGAAGGTTATTTAATAGAAATTCAGTGTTTAAACAAAATTATTAATGCACTGAAATAAAAAAGCAATTTTCATACAATAAGATTTTTATAAATCTGATAATCTTTTAAAACGTAATAGTTTAAAGGTATATTAGAATTATACTATAAATAGAATCTTATTCAACTGTTTCCAGTTATTATATGGATATTTATATATGAATGAATATATAGCTGAATTGTTGAATTTGAACGAAAACAAGGCTTGGATCAAACTGGATTTGAACAGCAAGTCACACTATAATTGTATTTAATAATAATTTTTTCTAAACAAAATTTTCTTTCAAGTCCTAAAATATCTTTCAGAATAAAGAATTTATACTGTTCATTTCTGAAAATAAAAGACTCTTTTACTCTGAAATTGAAATGGATCAGTATTTATTTAGCTTCGAAAATATGGGTTGCAAATCTAAAATGGTTATGAAACCTACACAAGACAAAATGGGTGCGATTGGTTTAATGAAATGAAATTTAAATAGCATATCAAGACAATTGCATATATAGAACCATTACAAATCAGGAATAGCTTGACAGATATAGTAGCAAGTAAATAATATTATTATTTAATTATATAACAAATTTAGAGAGATAAAATAAGTTCCTTTAAGTTAACCACTTTTTGTATTAATATACAAAATGATTTGTTTCTATAAGCCTGAGTTAATCTTAATATTTATACAACGATTTTAGAATAATCCCGTATTATATTTTATATCAAAAGGAACGAAGAACTGAAAGATAGAAAAACTTTAAAAGGATCATAAACGTAAAATATATAAATTTATTTGATATCAAGTATAGTAGAATATGATAAAAAGCTTGCTTATCCAAATCATGCGTTTTATTTCTTTCATTATTTTGAATGAAAAAACGTATTATTTAACGATTTTTTTTAATTTAATCACTAAATTCCAAGAAAGGAAAATGCTTATTTAGTTTTATTCCCAAGACACATTAAGAGTATACTTTGCATCAATATTTTTTTGGAAAGCAAGAGTATTATTTCTAATTTGTATTTTGTGTTGAAATAATATTTATATTCCATACTTTGTAAGTGAATTATTTTGTTGACACTTGTTTAAATTCAATTCACTAAAACTGACGTATATTAGCATGGAAAAGAGAAGTACCTCCAATTTCTGTCTTTTTTCTTATGATTCGGTTATATGATTATAAATATACATTGAGTTTCAAAATAATACTATATATTTCTTCCTTTATTGTCTTCAGACATGTTTTAAATTTCAATAAATGCTTAACAAATTTTCTATTTACACTTATTATCTTTAAATGAGAATTTCTGACTAGTTTTTTTTTCTCGCCGTTTCCATTTATTTGTAATAAAAATATTCCTTAATTGAATTTCTTTAAAATGTTAACTTTTGAAAAATTTAAATCAACAAAATTTTCTTTTACAATTTTATCTTAATTCTCCTAAATTGAAAGAAAATTTTTAAGAGATAAATTTCAAACTTATGTTTGCTGATAATATAATTTATTCTTTGAAATACACTATTACACCATGTTTTAAATTTAAATTTGGCATTTTCAAAATTGAATGAATTAAGAAATTTCAGAATTGATTTTGTAATTGAAAATTTATTTATCAAATCTAATTAAATATGAAATAAGCATCTATTCTTAAATTTAATTTCTTCAATTGTATATTTAAACTCAGTGATATTTTATTGTTATCTGAATAGCCCTTATTATGTCTTATAAAACTTATCATGCATTCTATAATATTCATTGAAAAAATAAGCTCATTTTATAAAAAAACAAACAATCGTTTAAAAGAATTTTTTAAATAAACAGAACTTTTGGATACCATTAAATAAACATCTCTTTCTCTTTAATTTTATATGAGATACTAGGAACATGCTTTCATATTGTTGCGAGTTTCTAATGTTACTTCTCGATACAATTAGTTTCCGGATCAAGAAAATGGTTTTGCATGTAATTATGACAGGATGCTGAATAGATGATGTGTCAGTCTACATCTTAATATACAGATCTACATCTTAATTATTAGATATTTTCAATCTAAATTCTAACTTCAACCTATCAGCCTTAAAAGAAGACCTGTAAAATTTATATTTTTGTACTTTCATAGACATATATTTTGTACGTTCGAGTACTGAAAAACTACTCCACAAAATTAAACAATTGTTCATTTTTCTCTAAGACACTTGCATTTATCTAAAGGGCGAAAAAAGGAAGATTAAGGATTGTAGACCTGTTTTCTCTACCGTCACCTCACCAAGGACATTACGATGGTGTGCTTTGCTAAGACGTCGCCGAAACTAAATGGATAGCTTGCATTAATATGCATTAATAATGGTTATCCTTGCTTGGCAATTGCTAGATCTTCGATGATGTAACTGAATGTTGGTTGCAATTGGTTCATGTTTCCACTGAGAATACAAGAAGAAAAAAAATCAAAATCTTTTCCTCCTTTTATCGATTTTTCAGCTTTCCTATTCTGCTTTCTGTATTTTTCAGATCTCTTATCAGAAGAACATCTAAAGTTCCGGAACAAAATCGGATTTTCTGTTCTCCAGTAATATCGTTACGAACTCGCAACAGATCCTTAAGAATCGCTAGGTAAGGTCTTATGTTTTTCTTTGGTTGCATTGTAGCATTTCTGGCGATTGAAGTGTTTGGAGTGAAGAATTTTATTCTGTTTTGTGGAGTGGAAGATTACGTTTATTTGCTGCTGAGGTCAGTTTTATAGCATCTTCAATAAACGAAAATTCTGTAAGGAAAAACTAACAATTTTTTATAAGTGGTAGTTGTTTTCAATTATTTTACTAATGCTTACTTTTTTTTATTTTATAAAGTTCAGTAAATTTGTTACGAACTTCATTAAAAATTGTGCTTTAACTTTTATTTCTTATGATTGCTTCAAAAGTATGCATTTGGCAAATGGTAAATGATAAGAAATGGTAAAGGATTTTTACCATTTCTTTTTTTTTTTAATTTTATAAAATACAGTAAATACGCTACAAAACACCTCACCAATTGTGCCTTAACTTTTAATTCGTATGATTATTTCAAAACTATGCTTTTGATTTCATTTATTTTACAAACTGATGCATTAGTCATTAAAATTTGAAAGCTATTTCACATTAAATAAATATATATAACATCATTAAATACATTCAATATATTTTACTACTGCTGAAAAAAATTAATCATTTTCGCCTAACAACTGCTTACCCATAATATTAATATCATTAATTTAACAAAGTCAACAAAATTTGTTGAACACACAAAATGAAAGTGCAATTTTAAAGGATGCTTACATTAAAAAAAACAAAGAAATTAATTAAAGAATAATAATTATTAGTTAATTTAATTAACGAAAAGTAATTAGAAATTATAACTTAAGGATTTGATTTTATGCGATAATTTTCTGAATAATAAAGTGCAGTTATAAAATTAAAGCTTTATATACTTTCATTAAAGCAATTTCTGATATCTTTATTATTTATTAAAATGTAATAACTTAGTTAATATTAAAAAGTTTTTCTTGAATTCTTAGATTAAACAAGATCGTATTCCTTAAACAATTGTTTACATTAAATAAAATTGCTTATAGAGACACTATATAACGGAACAGAAAAATATTGTTTTTGTTGTAGCGCAAATAAAAGAAGACAGAAGATATTCTGGCAAATATTGATTTCCCATCTACTCTATTTCCAGTTTCCTTTTTTTTTCTGTTGATTTTTTCGCAACTTCTTAGAAACGAATTTTTCGAACAAAATCGAATTTTTTTTTGCTTCCAACAAACGTCATAAGAAATTCACGGCGTATGTTCAAGAATTATTCAGTAAAAATCATCAGAAACCGCAATTTTTTAAGCCTTATATGAGATAAAATATTAGAAGAAACTCTGTGATTATTGCTGTTTGGAAGTAAACGGTCTACGTCTTCATTCTGTTCTTAAAATTGTCGAAAATAATTCATATAACTTAAATATTTCAAAGAATGCTACAAAACATAAATAATGCTCATATATATTTAATATTTTATATAAACGTGAATAAAGCAGCATTAAATGTATAAGAATAATGATCATACATTGAACACCGATATATTTAATTATATTTTAAAGAATGCTAGAAAACGTAAATGATGTTCATACAACAAATATTTACTAGAATAGAAACGGCACAAACAGATAAAAAATAATCTTACAAAAAACCATTGTATTTACAGATATCGTAAAAAAGAGGAACGTGGATCATTTTTGCATGTATCGATTGCTTATTTTGCATATTCATTTTTTTAGAAGTGACTTTTTGAAGAAAATTTGTATTTTTTACCTTTTTCAAATTAATTTTGCTTGGAATGCGAAGAAAATATTTCTGAATAGTTTTGTAAAGAATTTTTTTTTTTTTTTTTTTTTTTTGCATTTTCTATTTAAAACTTGTTGTGAGATAAAATGCTTGGAGAAATTCTTTCAGTAATCTCGAGGTCTCTTTTTTTTCTATTTTGTTCAGTGTTTATTAGAAAGAATTTAGATATTTTATAGAATGCCAAAGGCATTATAAAATATATCCTTCATTTTTCATTATCTGAATATATTATTTTTACACAAGATGACATCAGGTGTTTTTAATTAGGGATTAAATGATCCATATCAGATCTTATTAATTCATTTGAATTTTTTTTCGATTTATTTGGAAGTTTAAATGATTAATAGGAAATTAAATTTTGTGTTATTATGTTTTTTATACTTTTTAATAAATGTAATGCATATTAATATTAAAAAATAATCTCTTATTAGTTTGGCTTTAATTTTTTTCACCAGTAATTGATTTTGCCTTTTATTCTGTTTATAAATCCAATAGTTGACTATTTCGTGTAAATGAAATGGTTTCTTCCTAAAAATAAAGAATTACTGCTTCATGTTGTGCGTTTTCAAAATATTTTTGCATCATTAAGTAATTTAGAATTTTATCGCAGACAGACATTTTGTACCCATTCGAACACATTTTTCTTTTGTATTATAAAAATTATTCAAAACTTTCATCATTCATTTGATAATTATCAGTCATTTGTTTCTTAATTTACCAAAAATTTCATTTTGCAGAGTATATTAGCATTCTATAGATTGTGTCCTGGGAAAATGGGAAACTTTTAAATAAAACAGGTATTCTATGTTATTCTTGAAATGTATATGAAACAAGTATTCTATTTTATTACTGGAATATATGAACAGATATTATGTGTTATTCCTGAAATGTATTTGAAACAAATATTCTATGTTATTCCTGATATATATGTGAAACAGGTATTCCATTTTTTTTCCTGAAATGTATTTGAAACAGACATTTCATGTTCTTCTTGAAATGTATATGAAACAGACATTCTATGCTATTCCTGAATTGGATATGAAGTAGGTATTCTATTTTATTACTGAACTGTATATGAAACAAGTATTCTATATTATTCTGGAAATGTATATGAAGCATGTATCTTAAGTCTTTGCACCAATGTTAAACCCATTATTCTCAAAATATGTTATATCAGTTATTGATTGGATTCTTCATAATTCTTTCTGAATTCTTCGAAAATTATAAAAGTATTAAACTCCCAGCAGAAAATAATATTTACTATGGGTGCTGTCTTCTATATTCAATAATCTCCTTGAACAAATTTTCCAGAATTTTAGTGTTTTCACTCCTTACTGTAAATGCATGATAATGAAGATAATTTTAAAATAAGGATATATATGAATATATTCTGTTTACATTCTTCTGAAATGCCCAAACGCAAAGGCTTACCTTCCACGAATGTTCATAAAAAATGGGACTAGAAGCTACTCGAGCACATATCGATTTTCCGTCTTCCCTATTCTGTTTTCTGCATTTTTCAGTGGACTCGCTTGCAGTAACTCTAAAAGGACTTTTTCCTGTAAAAGCCGGATTTTCTGTGTTGGGATAATGTTGTTCAGAATTCGCGATAGATGTTCCTTAACCGTTAGTGAAAGAACTACCCCTCAATTCCTTTGAAACCTACGGCGGAATTCTTTTATTTGTTTCTTTTATGAATTAAGAGCCCAAAGTTATTTATTGTGTAGTTGGGTTAATCGGAACGCTTGATGACACTTATGAATTGTTTAGAAATACTTTCTTAACGAACGAAAATTGTTCCCTGAAATACTTTTAGTTGCGAGAATTATTTCCAAAGATGCTTCTATTTTTCACCTTTATTCTTTAATGATTTTTATTAACTAAAAGATGTAACAATAAGAAATAGAGGAATGGTTTCACATTTCGCTTCATAAGGAAAGTGCGTTTTCTACAATGTAAATGAAACTGTGCGCGCGCGTGTGTGTGTGGCATTATCGAAATTTTTGTCGACAGATAGGAAATAAAACATATGTCTATTTTTTTATATAACTTCAACAATATTAAACACATTGTGAAGAATTTTGTAAACGCTTCCTGGCTCAATTATTCTTACTGTAAGAAATAGAGAACACTCATAGTTTAGTGTTTGCTGAAATATTTGCCGAATCAATGATCCCCCCCTAGCTGCCATTTATCGATTTCATGACGAAATTTGGTGACAGAAATGAAGGTTCTTGAAAATATAAGAATTATAGTGATATCCCTAGAAGGAGCAGAGATCTGAAATTCCTGGAAAGTTCTATAGCTTGTTGGGAAACTTTAATACACAAAGAAGTCATACAAAGAGTTAATAATCTTATTGGAGTGGTGATTGAAAGGCGAGCTCTCAGGATGATTTCTGTTTCGATTCATTCTGCTAATGAAGATTTACAGTTTTTCTGTGCGTCGCTGATTTCTGAAACTGGTGTCCTTCTGTAAACTTCGGTTGTGTTTCATATCCGTGTTTCGTAGTTTCTTGTGAAATAAACGTCATTAACTTTAATCGATCATGTTTTACTTCTTGTACTATATTTCCACCAGAAGTATTTCTGTAACAATAATAATTCCTTTAAGAAATTATAAATTTAGAAAATAAGAATGAACATATTTTATCACTTTTAAACTTTTCAAAATTCACTTTAAATTTTTAAAAAGACTTCTATGCAAATAATTAAATTAATCAATTATTTAATTAGAGATAAAAGAATTATTAGTGAATATCCATTTTAGTGAGGTACATATTATGTTTTACATATCTAGGGAACATAGTATGAAACTTGGTAAATTTTCCATACAAACTAATTAACTATATTTAGTTAACAAGTAAGCAAATGCAATAATACCATTCAAAAATAAATAAGATATAAGATGTATTTTAAATTCATTCAGAATAATTCATAAAGAAATATTTGCGAATGTTTATATTACCAAAGCCTGTGAAGCACTTTATTCAATACTAGTACTTAATATATTTTGAATTAATGTCTGGATTTGCATTTTAGTTCCGCTATTAATCAAACATAATAAATTATAAGTTATATAACATAAATAAGAGGATCCTATTTTTCTTTCAAGTGCTAAAACCTTGAACTTTTAATTATAATATGAAATTCAAGAGAAAAATTTGAATAATAAAGATATTTATAATCATGTTTAATTACATTGTATTCTTTAAAAAAAAGAAGTCTTGAAATGAAGGATAATGTTAATTAATTAATTGCAGTTTACTTTGAAAAGATCATGATACTTTCGAATTCATAATTTAAAATAAATCGTTGATTTTTGAATTTAAAAGAAATATTTCTTTGTTCTTTCAACGATTTTCTTTGTACATTGTTCTTCAAAAAGAATCTCTTTCTCTCGGTTCTTTTTGTTTGTTTGTTTGTTTTCTTATTTAATCTATTGATAGATTCTGAGTTGCCACGTAATTTCAGTAAATTGTAACGTAAATTTAGAATCAATACAATTTCAAGTTGTTATTAGATTTTCATAATCTTACTATCCTAAACACAAATATACATTGCAGTGTGGGAAAGTGCACTTCGGAACAATTTTTTTTATTGAAATGTTGATTTATAGAAAATCAAGCTGTATTTTGATATTGGTGATGTTTGATTTACACCATTTTAAAGTACAAGAAATTATTTTTCAATGGTGCCAGTTTAGCTGCCGTAAAATTATTTATTCAAGATTTAATTGACTTTAAAACATACTTTTAAGTATATATATTTTATAAAAATATTTTCAACGTTGTGAATGAAACCCAAATGGTTTTTATTGTTTCATCAAATATTTAATTGCGTGATTTTCTTCTATTGTTAGAAGATTAGAAGGATTCTGATTAATATATCTGTAGTTTATAGGACGAACAACAAGGAGTGGTCTCCCCTAAACTTTCTCGTATACGTTCTAATAAAGTTGTTATATCAGAGAACGCATAGCATGGCACTAGCATACAATAGTTAAGAAATATTAATTTTTGGCATGAATTTTGTATTTTTATTGAATCCATCATGTGGACTTTGGTGACATATATTTGGATTCATTCCTGACATGCGTTTAACAGTATCTGGAAGTCGAATTTGTGTTTCAGATGCATTTTCCCCAACCGATTGAAGCAAAAATTTTGAAGAAAAAAAATTACTGCTGTAGACGTAAAATCGCAAACCAAAATTGATATCTTTAAATCACTACGTTTCTGAGTTATCGCGTTATGTTTCTAAAGATGCAAACCGACAGACAGTCAACCGTTCCTTTTATTTAGCACAAAATTTGACAGACTTCTACACTACAGATAATAAATATATGTTCTGAATTTTATCTATCTAGCTCATTTCTCTTTGTAGTTATTATATTCGAACAACCGTGCAAACTTCCTCTGAGCAGATTTTGATCAAACTTTGATAAAATATATAAATTTTTGTGAAGATATGATGCCAAATTTCACTTGTCTAGCTCAAAGCGTTTTTGTGTTTTCTTTGCAACAGTTAGTTATATAGGCATTTTTAATGTGTCAATGATGTAAATGCCTTCAATCATGTTTAAGCAATTTAACTGAATTTAATATAACCCACATCTCTGGCGAATCAGCTGGTTGCCAAAGGTGATTAGCTTTTAAATAAAATTGCAGCGAGAATGTGGTATTTTACTGCCATAACAGATCATTTAAAAATTCTTTTCTTAGTTTTCACAGTTCTTCAAAAATAATTTTTGCATAATTTCTGAAAAAAATTGTTACTGTTGTGGTTTAAACCATTTGCATTGCTTCGTCCAATATTTAATCGCTTGAATTTTTACATTGCTAAAAGCCAAAGAATGCAGATTCTGTTCAATATTTGCCCAAATTATATGAAAAATAAGGTACATACACTTGAAATTCAGAAAATAATTAAATCTGACTGGTGAATGTTAATAGCATTATAATTGGCTGTATTAGAATGGTTCATAAAGAAAAGTGATGTAAGGTTATTAAAATAACGTGTTTTCAATACCGATAAGATGATATATAAAACTGTTTTATTGTGGAAATCATGAATATTATGTTATATATATATATATATATATATATATATATATCAATTTGTATATATTTTTATTGAAATTAAACACAATTATTAATCCCAGAAACCAGTTATTTGGAAAAAAGAATTAATATTAAATGATCAAAGCTGGCTTAGATATTGCTTTCTGGACTTTAACATTTTATTAACTTTTAGTCTTCTTTCATTTTTTTACACTCCTGCATAATACATTTATTTTTAACAGAAATAATTTATCTCCTATTGCTCTTAGCTTTCAAAGCCTTGAAAGACAGCTATGGTTGCACTGTAAGCAAAACTAAACTGAATGTTTTATCGTCAGTGCCTAGAAATAAAAGAGACAACCTGCTTTTTAGATCATCATAAAAAAATA
>JAPMOR010125503.1:35820-86991 GCA_026543865.1 Argiope aurantia
GTTTGAAAATACTTTTCAGCTTTCAAATTGGTATTATTACTCTATTCATCAACATTTGAGCAGTAATTTTTTGATAGCAAAACAATAATAATAAAAGGTTTTTTAAATAATAAATAATAATAAAAAGTTTTTAATATTTATACTTTGCAAATTAATGGCTTACATATTGTGATAATTAATCTATGAAACTATTACTTAGTATAAATTCTTGCAAGATGAATTAAAGCACTCAAACAATTTTTAATATATGTTAAAATATATTTAATGTAACTATCAAATGTTATTTGAATGTTTGAAATAGTGCTAAATTTGTAAATATTAAATGGACATTAACACGAGTTTCGGAATTTCGCAATAATGTTCAACATGTGTGTTTCATTAGTTTTAAGCCAATAGACTGAAGGTAATAATAAAGGTAATGCACTGTAAACAATTTATCTCCTTCCATTACGGTCATCTCCACAGATGAAAGCTGTCCATTAATTCTCCTCTAATATGAAAATAAGGTACATTTGACCTTTGCATTACAAGTTGCATTGCACAACTCTCAGATTAATTAAGATTTCTGATCATGGTTCAAAGGTATTGTAAATAAAATTATTACATTATATCATGAACTTTAATCATCGGGAGAGATTTTTAAATATCATCTAGCAAAATATCAAAACATTAAAACAGCATATATTTTTTATTATTATTTTGATGCTTTTGATGAGATGGAATGCTATTTGCTATATGTGCTGATGAATGTTCTATCCTTATTTGACAGACAAAATTGAGTCCAAGCTACTATGAGAAATTTCTAATTCAAAAAATTAATTTTTTAAGCCTAGTCGCTTTAGGCGTCCAGATAGCCGAACTGAAATATTGGTTATATTTAATTTTGGTTAAAACTGTTATATATAACTTCATGTTCATGGTACTGTTAAATTGTCAAATATTAAAGCCATATGATTTTAATATTGGTTCCGTTTATTGTGTATATGAACCTTTCTAATGCAGCCAATCTCATGAAATTATAGTGCTAATGAAAGCGTATGTTCATCTTTCTTCCAAATTTCGCTGTCTTTCATCTGTATTTTGAAGTTTATCCTTCAGAAATAAATTTAACTGTACTTTTTTATTCATCTTGTAATAAATACAAACTTTCTTTTATTTAGGCTTCAACAAATAATTAGAAAGCAAAAATGTAATCTAATGTTGGAAAACAGACTAAAAAAATAAAAAAATTATCGGAATTCAGAAAAGTTTTTTTCATTAACCAATAAAATGTTTTTTTTCAATATTAGTTTACTATCTTAATATTATCCAATAAATATAAACAGAATAATAAGATTTCGTATAAATATAATTCATTTTAAATTAATCCAATTAAGGAAAGTAACACATATACTGGAGGAAAGCTAAATGTTATTGATAAATAAACACATATAAATTTTAAACCGCTAAGAAATTTCGGATGTCAGAAGGCATTCCAAGTAACTTTTTAGAGTAGATTATTTATTTGTTTATTTCACTCCAGCTACATTACTTTCAAAGATTAATTGTCTGCTTATCTAATAATAATAATAAATGTTTTTTATATCATTCCAATGCTGCTTGGAAGTGAATTTACAAAATAATTATTTCAAGAAACGATAATATTTATTACTAACCGCCTATGGTGAAAACTTAGTACGATGGGCTCAGTAATACTAAAAGTATCAATTATATATTTTGTGTAATTTTTCTTAATGTCTTTCTCAGCGAAATAATCTGAAATTATAAATTTTAGAAGCATATAACACTAGTTTAGTTATTTTAAAAGCCTTGAACTATATGATTCGTTATGCTATTCATTTATAAATTATCTGTCTATATCTTTATAATAAAACTATATAAAAGGAAACAGGGCAGTGTATAAAAATGGATGATTTTTAGAAGTTGTCCATCATTGTCGATACTGAAATTAC
This sequence comes from Argiope aurantia, assembly GCA_026543865.1. NCBI lineage: Eukaryota > Metazoa > Arthropoda > Arachnida > Araneae > Araneidae > Argiope > Argiope aurantia. Next base: position 37,773 of record JAPMOR010125503.1, read on the forward strand.
ATCCTAATGCTGTACACTATTTTTCAAACATTATTTACACTGAAACCTATTTAACTTGGAAAAATATATCATATCTTGATCATCAAGTATGTAAAACGTTAAAAACATTGTTAAAAAATAATTTAAATTTTACTTCAGAAATGAAAGGAGTTGTTGTAAAATGCATTTAAAATATTTTTAAGAATTAATTAAAATAGTAAAAATATACAACAAAAAATATGTATCATTGCAGAGATAATTCTTTGCAATTTAAAACAATGCAAAATTCATTTTTGAGCTATAACATTTTTAGAAATTATAGCAATAAAGTGCCAAAAAATTGCTTTATTATAATTAAATGGAACTTCAAAAACATTCGCTCTCAGATGCACATTCTCACCCTCCAAAGTATATGTGTGCCAATCTCGGTAACGCCAGGACAAACGATCTGGCCTGTGGAGCGCCATCATTGACAGACACACATTTACTTGCACTATTAATATAAATAGTGATAATAAATTATACTTATTAAAAATACAAAGAAATAGCCTCTTATTTATACAATATTGAAACTAAAAAAACTGTTTTTATGGAAATTAATATTTTATGCTACTTTGCTTTCTATTTAGATTTGAGAATAACTTTTTCATAATTTGAACATTTGATATTAAACATTAAATTTTTGCGCACTCTCTTTTCCCTTATTAAATGCATAAAAAATACAATATCAGTCTTATAAATAGAAATGTAATATTAGCATCTTTTTGTCACAAAAACTTTATGCTTACATTTACTTCTTATTGTCAGAATAAAATAGAACAATATTACGTAAATACAGTGCTTTAGTTGAGAGTAAAATAAACTGAATTTTTTTGAAAGATTCTGTCACAGCATTTTGAACAAAAGACATTGTAACAATGTTCAATTTTCTTTTCAAAAGACTTTAAAAAAATTGAATGTCTACAAACGTTTTCCACTTTGTCCATGAAAGAAAAACTACTTAAACGGTGTTTTGAACTTCTGTCAAAAGCAAAATACTCTAAGAGTGTTTCGGGTGTTTCTATTTTTTGGATTATATGACTACAAAGACATGTCGACTTTTTGGTAGTATAAAATGCTACATTAGTTTAACAAAAAGTTATTTGGGTTTATATTTTCATAAAAACCAAATTGAAATATTCTACGATTGCAAGTGAATGAATATTACTTTACTCTCTTTGAAAACTCTATGCTAAGCTATCTTTTACACTGCAATTTATTTTCAGACAGCACTGTTGCAGAAAATTTAATTTTCTAGTTTTAAAAGAAGGTATTGATATACAAAATTATAGATTTGTTTAATATTAATTTTTTTTTGAAAAAACTCAGCTCTCAATATTTTCTTACCAGGGCAGCTCTTCAATGCTAGTTTGATCAAGAAACTTCAAGAAGAGCTGAATCATTGAAACCATGAGTCATTTTTCATTGGCAGCGCGCTCAAGATATTTCATGAAGAGCTGAGTGGCTGAGACCATGAACCATTGTCAGTGTGCTCAAGAAATTTCATGAGGAGCTGAATCATTGAAACCATGAGCCATTCTTCATTGTCTGTGCTCAAGAGATTTCATGAAGAGCTCAATCTTTGAAAGCATGAGCTACTCTTCATTGTCAGTGCACTCAAGAAATTTCATGAAGAGCTGAACCATGAACTATTTTTCATTGTTAGTGCATTGAAGAAGTTTCATGAAGAGCTGAGTCACTGAAATCATGAGCCATGAAAAAGCGTTTCATTTTCTTTTCATTCATACCTTCATTATCATGTTCATTCGTCCAGTTTTATTGTACTCTAGATATTTTTTATTCTAATTTTTATCATTTCTTATTATCTGATATGCATTCATATTTTATCATTTGCATGTTTCTCTCCAATTGTAATTTTTTAAAAAAAATTTAAGTCTACCTACATCTGTACCAAACCACAATGACACCACATGAGCTCTATAAATGGAGGTGTGATATGGCATAATGTTAAGTTTTAAGTTCAAGGTGCTAATAATGTAGAAAACTGTGCAATGATTGAAAGTTTTTATCTCGAAGTAATTGGGAGTTATGTTAATTTTACGTTACCGAGAAATCAAATAAAAATTCTTGAAAAATGTCATACAGAAATAAAATCCAATTACTTGTTAAAATTATGAGTTTTAGGGATTTTTGTGTAATTTCCTCGTACATGAAGATGAGCAGTAAGACATATCTTCCTTTATTTTGAATGAAATGAATCGTTACATATTGTGAACCAAAAGTTTTACAAATATACAATAAAAAGCTTCCTTATTTAAATATTACTAGAATGTTTACCAAAATAATAAATTTGGAAACTGATTTGCAATTCTCATCCTTTGAGCTATGTATCTACCAACCTCTCCTATCTGTAGATTTAACGCCAAATCCTGAAGAGACCAGAATATTGACAGACCTTTATAATTATTAGAACATTACAAACTCAACGAATCTATTCCATAGCCAAACCATTATAACTGGAATCTTCGAGACTGGCCTCACTCACACACACATTTTAGAAGGCAGGAATAGGTACCTCAACGCAATATTTTAAAAATTTAAATTAATTAAAAATTAAGTGAAATTTTGGCGCTTTTTTTATATAACTTCCAAAATTATCGTAGCAGAAATATTATTTTTTCATTTCTCAAAAGTTCGAACATTATCTTTTAAACTATTGCAAATCTTTGTCGTATAATTTATTTTTCAAGTTTTAATTAATTGTATTAAATATTTTAAAGTATTCTTCTTATCCTGGTGTTTTTCTAAGCTTATAATCAATATATGGATATTCGACATGTTTTTTCAAGTCTAGTACGTTTCAGTATAACGCATGCTTTTATATTTTTAAAAATATGTTTTAATTTAATTAAGGTTTAGCATCCAAATAAATCAATAGAAAAAAATTAAGTGTGCTTCTCTCATGAATGTAAATATTACAGCTTTTTACAGTGATATAATTATATGTATTAACATACTGATAAAAAAAAAGAAAGAAATGATACCATGAATGTGTAAGGTTACTAAAATAAGGGTCTTTGTTAAGGGTCTAAGGTTACATGTCTTTAAAGATTTGAAATATAATTTTTTTTATTATAAAACTACTTTAGACGAAGTTAAAAAAATAATTGATTTTTTTTTATTCCTGCAAGGTAGTTAGTCGCCATTGGCGTTAGTAAGATGTCAGGATTAATTCCCCTTCCTAACCCTTGATGGCAGCGTATTCCCCTTGTCTTGAAAGCTATGCAGAAAAGATTTCTTGTTTGCTTGGCAGTCAGAAGTTTTTAGTTTGTGAAGAAAATAATTTTTATTGTATTGAAGAAATATTCGTAACAGTGATATGGAATTGATTATCGGAAATTGTATTAAACTGAGGAGTTACTTTATGTGAATAGATGATTAGTCGAGAAAACTGTTTCCTGATTTTTCTTGCACGGAATCTTATATTTTTTTCAAACAGGAGCACTGGGTATGTGCTCACGAACAGCGAAGAAATACTTCGTTAGGGAATTGTCCCCTATATTTGATATAAGGGTATATAACTAACAACAAATGAACCTCATTTTAATGCTTACAGTATCAGTGAATATTAACAATTTCTTTAAGGAATTATGAATTATATTATTCGTAAATATATGAATATTATTGTTATAAATTGTATTCATAAAAAAATTTATAATAATATTATTCAGGAATAACTGTCATCATTTCGCAACAGTTATTGATGTAATCTAACGCACTCAAATAATCAAATTCAAGTAAAAAGCATTTTCTGGTTAAAATCGATTTCTTTCAATATAAAAACTCAGCTGTCGGCGGAGATAAAATTATTCTGTTTTAAAGGTGGAATTTGCAAAGGAGAGTTAAATAATTCCAAAGTTACGACACTTTCATGGCATTAAAAATCATATTGGTTTTGAAGGCTGTCTTGTGGTTTCTAAATAACTACTTTTGCAAATAAAAATCAAATGTAAGAATTCAATCAATACATGCCCTTATCTTTGTTTTCATAAATGTCTAGACACAATTCTTTTTCTAACGTTGGAAACATCTGTACCATTAATGCTCTTTGAACTTTAAGAAGAGAAGTTCAGTGAATCAAATAAAGTTTAAGCAATTTGGCTGTGAAGGAACTTTGTTTTCTTTCTATATTAAAGCGAACAACTAATATTTTAAATCTTCGTTTTGGCTATTTATTTCGATTGCCTGAATAAGCATTCATATATGAATTATTCTGGTAGAATCAATTGTGGGAATTTTTCATCTTTAAATATTGTAATACATTTCTTCGAAAACATTTTTCTGAGTTAAAAACATTTTATTGAAAAAAAGTAATAAACATTATACATTCATTCATTTCTAAAACTATGTCCAAAAACTAATATGCTTCAACATTTCTCTATTGTTTACCTAAATGAATAAATTTAAAAGTTTAAAGATGGAATGAAAGGGTGTCCCGAAATGAACGCAAGATTTGAATCTGTCACCGCAAGAATGCAATAAAGTGCAGTAAACTTTTGGTAACCCTATTAAAAAACCATTTGACAGCTGATAATTTAGGGTTACTAAAAATGGAGGATTGTATGATAGAACAACGTGTTAACGCAATATTTGAATTAAATAAAAAAAATTTCCCTTTAAATTTTGATATTTTTACTGAATTATTTTACTGCGTAAAGTATAAAAAATAGTGTTATGTATGGAATAACAGATAGGGTTTACCACCTCCACGGCTTTGCTGGTACATATGCAAGCTTCTGTCAAAATATTCCACGACCATTTTGCATAAATGTGTCTGAATAAACGTTGATGCAATGTTTAATGCCTGCCATCAATACACACGTGCCCGTGGGTATGTTCGCATAGACCTTTGACTTCAAATAACCCCATAAAAAGAAATCCAATAGTATTGAATCATTGAATTGCACGATCTAGGGGTCAAATTTTCAAACTGCGGCAGCCAGACTTTCATTATTTTTGAAATATTGTTTAACAATCAAAATACGTTGTTCTATCGTATAACGGTCCATTTTTACTAAACCTAAATTATCAGCTGTCAAATAATAGGGTTACTAATATTATTAATAGGGTATAATAGGTTATACCCCACATAATAGAGTATAATAGGTTATGCCCTATATAATAGGTTAATTTTAATAGGGTATAATAGGTTAATAGTTAAATTTTAATAGGGTTGCTAACATTTTATTGTACGAATGGTGACAAATTTAAATCTTGCAATAATTTTGAATTATAGAAATCCAATTAGCATTAAAATGAAATTTGGTGCTCCATCTATCTTTAAATTCTTAAGTTAAACTGAATAAATTTGATAAAAATGGTATGCAAATATCTATATTAAAATATTTCTCTTCATATGTTTTTTCAAAATATTGGAACATAAAATCTTTTACAAATTGATGGAAACTGCAAATTTCATTCATAAATTAATGTTGGGATTACTTGAGTAAACTTCTAAATAAATTTAGTTTTTCAATCTTGGATGTTGTTACATATTCTTAAATATTCTTTCACTTATTATTTTACTAATATATTCTTACAGACATTTTCGTAAAATATATGATCCAAGATTATGATATTAGGATTTACAAGAATCAAAAAAACTTCTTATCAAGAAAGTAATGCATATATAAAGTATTTATAGTTAGTTGTTTTTGTGAAATGGAAAAAGGAGCGCAATAACTTTAAGTTATAATAACGATCCATTTTAAAACAACGTAAGTGCTATTTAGGGTCTTTTTTCCGTTATTTTTAACAGGAAAGATAACAAAGACAACATCTGAAATGGCAACCACGCTTCTATAATTTCAGCGCCACACGAAAGGAGCGATGTTTGACTTGTATAGATTTAACGTGCATTAGTTTTATGTACACGTCCAACAAAGCATATTTAAAACAATTAAAATAACATAATAATGCTTAAGAATTTGACAATATCGTCGTTATGAATTTATATATAAAGGACTTAACTGAAAATAAATATTACAACTATCTGCTTGCCATATACGATTAGCAAAGTATAGGAAAGTGATGTAATATCCTGCTATAATTAGATGAGGCAGATAATTACGTTTTTAATGATATTATGAGACTTGACTGTATTTGTTTGATCCTTATACAAAATGAAATGCTCAATTTTAGTTACTGTCACCCAATTTGATGCATATATTTCTTTTTTCTTGGAGTAATTATGAAGTCAAGCTGTGCAAAAGAAATTCAATTGGAAATGAAATTTTAATGAGTACTATTGTTATTCATAAAGCTATTCTTTAAGACTTACATTTTTTATATTAACTTACCAAAATTGAAAGATATTATTTTAAGTTTAGAGCATTCTATTAAAATAACTACTTATTTTAAATATAATCTTCCCATTTTTTGGATTTTCCAGATGAATATTACTGATATTCCCAAATCCGGAAACAAAATCTTATTTTTCAGAAAACCTGTTTGAATTTTTTTTTAATTATCTTTGATGTCAGACAAAGTAAAAACAAAAATTACTTTTCCTGATTTAAAGTATTTATTTTCTACATTCTTTATTCCAACATTATTCAGGTATCTTTATTTTAAATCAAAAGTGAATTTTCGTTTTGAAAGAAAAGAAGAGTTTCTGCGATCTAGAAACGTTATTCATCATTCGTTGTGAATATAATCTACGAAGTCAAATGAAAATTCGAATTAATATCGAAAGACAATTTTCTTCGTAGATTTCTCATTACATTGTTCAAAAGCTGAGCAATGAAGTATTTTCTCCTTAAAAAGAAGTTTGGACAAAATGCAAACAAATAATAGAATATAAATTATTTATATGCTTAGATATCATGTACAATTATGTTTGTCATGAGATTGAATATGTACACCTATATTTGTCTCTCACAGGAATTGAACCCATAATTTTCTTTAAATTTATGCATTCTTAATGATATATCCCATTTCTGTAAAATTCGTTCTGTGTTTGAATGGTAAAAAGTCCAATCAGCTTAATAAAGGATAACGACACTTTATTTTACTTAATCACTGGTAACGAAACACAGACGAAGTATACACAAAACAGCTCTTGCTGAAATAAGCAACACACAAATAGGTAGTCAGTGTGAAGTAACCATAATTTCACAATATGTTCAAAGTGATTTCACTCTCCTTTTCAATCTCTCGATTCGGCTGACCACAACTTGTCTCTATAAGTTTCTGCTTGCATAGCTACCATGACAAGGCATCGAAGGTTCTAGAAGAATATCTTCTCTTCTCACCTAATTGGTATTTCACAAAATATCAGTAGTTTCAAAAAGTTCCATTCTTATCACCACATTCGTAATGAAATTGTTAAAAGACATTGAAAGCAATGACAATAACTATTTTCCTTACCGAGAGATTTACTTCGCAGGAAAGCAATGTTACAAATTTACAATAATTTTAGTTTTTCTAAATTACAAATTATTCATCCATTGTTAGCGTCTTAACAAATACTAAAACCCTCCCTTCTTAAAGGTGAAAGTAAAATTTGCTTGTCATATCAGTATGCCTTCGGTTTTTTTACTTGCATCTGTTAAAAAAAATTCTATACTCTAGCAGTATTATAGACTCTTTGGCATTTATTTATTAAAATAGTAAACATGTCTTATATGATCATCAAGAAAAAATGTTTTGTTCAAGGATATGTAATTTTCTTAAAACACATGCTTTTTACAAAGTTTTATAATTGTTAAATGCAGGTCAAAAATATAATTTTAAATAGAACTGTAACAAGTAAACAGAAAATAGACAGCAAAAAACACAACGTCAGAAATTATTAGGTTTCATAAGGAAGAAGTTTTTATTTATGTTTCTTACATTAAGGTATCTAGAAAAATGCAGCTAATTATTCTAATGCATCGATATTATACTGATCCTATCCCTCATTTTCAATATGAAATGTTTTTTACTCTTCTTTTATGCTCCATCTATACCACGAGAAATTTCTATTCGAAACTTCTTTCATCTTTCTTGCAAGAACCATTATCCCAACAAATACGGCCAGTTGTTACTTTGTGTTCAAAAGTTTTCAAAAAGAATCCCTTCTATTGGATTTCCGCTTTCCTATGTTTTCTGTAGAAAATAAAGCAATTTGCGTGCGAATAGAAGATCTTTGAAGAAAGAAGCTAACATAATTGAAACTGTTGTAAATGCGCTCAGGCAATCAAAACATATCCCATTTGAATAGGAAAGCTCGTATAGTCTATTACTTGCAATTCTCCCAGGGATAATAAATATGGGGAGGGATAGAACATCTCTGAGTTGCATCGTCTAAAAAGAACCGTTATTTGATGGTTATATTTGTTGTTTGTCTATAAAAAGGAAATGAGTAAAAGAAAACTAATTTTGAAACTTCGAAAATTTCTGAGTATATTCCCAGGAAGAAGATTGCTCTTACAAATGGATTTCTCCCCAATTTTTGCACGAACTATGCTTTTATTTGATTGAGTTATAAAATTTTCTATTTGTAATATTTGATAAAAGTATACGCATTTTTTCTGAAATTTAAAGTCTATATATTCTGATATGTCAACTTTATATTTTAATATAAAGTCTGTTTATTCTAATATTAATGAATCTTTTTAACACAGGGAGATGAGTCCAGAAATGCAAGACATATTGCAGAAATATGAGAGACAAAGAAAGTCAACTAATCCCATAAAAATCTGGGAAATGAAATTAAATGACTTTGAGATGATAGAAGATGATCAAAATATGCCATTCATTGAGTATGATCGTAATCATCGTATATGAATCATGATCATACATGAATCGATTCATGTATGATTGAATAGTTCAGATTACTCTGATTGGCTCACATTTTGCAACTTCAACAATTATGGGAATGACGTAGAACATATGGTAGAAAACATATTTCATCCCTTGTTATATCGACTCATGTATGATCAAATCGTTCAGATTGCCCTGATTAGTGCACATATTGCAACTTCAAAAATTATGGGTATGAGGTAAAAAGTACGAGTTGCACTTTCATATGTCAAAAACATCTTTAATCCGCAAAATAAATAAATTTGGGACAAAGGTCTGCTATAAAGCACTCTCAGCGCATCTGAAACTGATTCTCTTTTGTATAATACCAGCATTTCATACATAATGTTACAAAATATCCGAAAGGTGTGTGCTTTTACGGTGAAAAAAAATTCCAACAAGCTGAATAAAGGGTAGATATATTTTATTCTATAAGAGTAAATATAATGCATATAAATACTATATGTAAATATAATGCATCTTTTATTAGTTTGGCTCAGAAAAAAAATTATTTTTAATTGAATTTCATAATGATTGCATTTTTGATTAATTCTTATTCTATAAGAATGAATTCATGCAACCAAACATACACAGAATGTCCATGAAACATCACTTACAATAAACCGTGGCACATAAATAGCAAAATAGTATTAAACAATGTAATAGTACAAATACTTCAAAGCGAACCCACTCAGTCACTCATTTGGACTGAACTCAACTATTCTTACAGATTTAGTACTCCAACATGATTAATAAACTTCCTCAAGCAGCAATTTGTCATTTTTTTCAGGTAAGACATCTTTTATAAAAATGGCTCTTTGTGATATGAAAGGATGCACCTAAAATATGTAGCCGAATGCTTGAGATTGTTTATTTAAAGATTATTAGAAATATCCGCTTCCATTTCTTTCAGATTATTTATCAGAATATCAACTTTTAAGTTATATTCGAAATATTTTATTTCAAAAATATATATTTCTTACCTTTATATACCTTTCAGTTCATATTTAAATCTAAACTCCATCATTTTAACTTCTGATATTTATGATACATAAATAAATTCTTAAAGTATATATGAATTGAATTAATTATTAATATTCACTTCATATGCATAAATGAATATTTCATTTCAAATGCATTTTGTAAGTAATTTCTCTTTCTAAAGGCCCAAACAAAGAATTCATTTGAATCGTGTTACAGCACACAAAAGATGATTTTCTTTTTATGATTCATATTTTAATGAATAATGTGTTTTCTTAAAATCTTCAACAAGTTTCATAAGAGATTTAAACTAATGCCTAACTTATCCTTGACAATAAGTAAAACATAATAAAAAAGTTAAAAAAATCAAACTTTATTTTTAATTTCATTAAAGCGCATTCATTTTTTAAAAAATTATTATCGATTTATTTTTTATTTTCTGTTTGAAAGGAAATATACATTTTTGCTTTGAATTTTTTTATTTTAATCCAAATGAAATCGGTTTAGATGCTCTTTTTAAACAAACTTTTATTGAAAACGCAATAGAAATTTTAATTGACAAACAAAAACACTGAACGCTTTTCATAGAAAAAAATACCTCAATTTAATGTAAGAAATGTAAAAATTACTGATTGTTTAATGTTTCCCCTTAATAATTATTCAGTATAATGAAACTAAACCTGAAACATATCTTTTCATCAAGCATAGAGCCATATTGAAATGGTGAAATACTAAGAAGAAAATTATTGATTGCTTTACACTTAAAAAAAAGCCTTGACAAATGTAACATATTCTCCCTAAACATAAAACCATGCCGAAAAAAAAAGGGTATTATTTTATAATAAATGCAAATTGTGGAGCACTCAAAAGACATTCTTCGTCAGATGCAAAATCATCATAAAACTGAAAACACATCAAAAAAATTTAGTAACTATTCATTGAGATGAAATTAAATTTGATGTAAGAAATGCTCCTTCGCAAATTAATGAAGAAAAGGAAAAGAAAGGTTTTTAGTTATCTGTTCATTAAAGTAAATTGTATTTGAAATAAGAAACGCTTATTTCGACAAGCATTTAAGTAAAGGGAATAAAAATCTGCCTCTCTGTGTGTTTTAAACGTGTGGAGGCGACAGTTAAAAAGAAATTTGATTTGAAATAAACTTTCCAAGCATTAGACAAATGAGAAAGAAATGTATTTCTGAAATTTTTATACGAACGCAACAAATATATTCTTCGCTACAAAGAGTATGCAAGATGAAAACAGTGTGTATTGTGTGTTCCTTATGATATAAATTCATCTGAAGAAAAGGAAATATTGCTCACACAAACATTTTTCATCGTGAATTGTTATAAATTAATAAGTATTCTTTACCAAGTATTAATCGAAACCTAAACAATGGATAAAAACATAAAGGATATTCAAAACATTGTAGCATAATATATTCCTAATAATTGGTTCACCTCTAACATTTCACATTTAAAGGTGTACTCTTAATTGTAACAACAGTTTTGTAATTCAAATGGTATTTAATATCGTCGCAGTGAATTTCTGTGTAAATGAAATAATTAAAAAATGAAATTTATTATTATAAAATATTTTGCTGACGGAATACATCTGGTGAGAGTAGGGTGAAACAAATTCAACAAACTCGATAGCAAATGGTCATATTTTATTCCCCAAGAAAGTACGAAACGTAGGTGGCAAGACACAACCAATACCTATACAAAGCAGCACTCTAAGAAAAAATAACTCACAATCAAATGCTAATTAAATATCAGTCCTACTACAGCAGCATTCAATTACCTATTGAAAAGCTTGATATGTGATCAAAACTCCAAGGAAAGAATTCCCTTCACCTGGGACTGATTCACCAAAAGATGGAATCTCTCAATATGGAATTTTCTAGGATCTCCGAATCTCGGTTTCTAATATTTTTTCTATAAACTTCATTTTATAGAACGTGTCATCGAATTTGCCCAACTTGTCGCCAAGTCCCAATATGATCGCCAAGTTTATGATCAAGGTCGGGGTCCAAGTCTTGGTTTTCATTAAAAATATTTTTTAATATCTCTCTTTTTACTATGAAATTAATTGAGTATGGGAGCAGAAATTCTTCTCTATTAGTAGTAAATCAATCAATTGTTATCAGGGTCGGGGTCCAAGTCTTGGTATTCATTAAAAATATTTTTTAATATCTCTCTTTTTACTACGAAATTAATTGAGTATGGGAGCAATCTCACTATATCTTACATATCTCACTATAATACATATAGAAATTCTTCTCTATTAGTAGTAAATATGTCCTCTATTTGTCTTTAAATTTCACAAAAAAATATTGCTATTATTTATCCTTCTAAAGATGGTATCCTAGTTAATCAAATAATTATTTATTGCTTACAATGTTATTTTATTTCGAATTTTTCACATTCGAGGTACTTGAAATGGTGTTTGTCATGACGGAATGACAGGTAGCACAAAATTTCATGAACTTAAATTTCAGTAATTTTAATGCATTGTAAATACAGAAATTTTGGACAACTAACAAAAAGTGTTTCAAAGGAATAAATATTAATGATGAGAAAAGCAGCTAATATTATATTTTAAATTAGTAATCTAACAATACTTAATAACACCTAAATACGTAACTTTAACTTTCATTTCTATGATGTCAGGTATCTCAGATTATTAGAACGGCCATGTTTCTTTTGAAAAGATAAACTTGTCTCCCCTAAAAATCACAATGGCTGCTCATATTCTTAAGAGGGTTCATATATCCTGCTAGGCTGATGTCTATGAAATAAATGTATACTCGAACGTATTTTGTGCGTTTTCAGCAAATGCATCATGTTTTCTCAATTTTTCTGGGTGAGCATATCAAATGAACAAAACAAGCACATTCGGTATTCAATCAATCACATTTAACGAAAAGGATGGAATTTTGCAATAATATCCAGGAACCTAAGCACCTTCGTTAAATTGGCGTTTGGTGCATTTTAATTTTGATTGCATTATGTTGCATGGATATTTAATAATAATTGCTAAAAATTTATTAAAATAAGGGAAAATTGTTATGGAAATAAAATGAACAATTCTCAAAAGTACTTTTTTAAAGTTCCAAACGATGTGAAAATTATTTTAGAACAACAATATTCTTTGAACCATTTAAGAAAAAAATATTTTTAAATTTCTGAAATAATCATCATTTTTATTATTATAAAAATTTGAATTAATTCATTTTATTCAAAATTAATCAGTTTTTAATAAATCATTCTTATTTAAAAATATAATTAAAATTTTGAATGCCCTTTGATTTTTTAATTTTTGTTAGTAAACATCTCTTACTTAAGAAATAACTAACATCCAAATATGGGTCTTTTGAGGGTTAATTGTCATTTTTGTACAGCATTTAAAACAATTCCTCAATCATATCTGTCTCTTCACCTAAATTATAATTAATACCCAGCCTACAAACCAACCTATGTTCCAACCATAGTTTATAATTTTTCATTAAAATGAAACTAAATCTGATACATTGTACACTCTTTATTATATGTTTTCTACAGTGGATGCAGTTTCTTTTAACAAGAAAGTCATCATTATTGGTGATTTGATTTTTCACTAAATAATTAAATGATGATGAATGAATAATTAGACTTGTTCCAAGATATAAGGCAAATTATCAATTATTCAAACATCAGAAAAATAAAGTTACAAGGTATTTTACTAATTTAGTATAATTTTTTTAATTCAAATCTGTCATTTCATTATCAGCTTACTGTTTAACTTATATTTAGTGAGTTTTAGTATCCACGACATTTTTTTCCTTTTAACAGAATAAATTTTAATCATTAATTCGATGATACTGGAATACTGACTTCTAACTCTTTTAAGACAATTATTTTTGTATTTACACCTCGGAATTTTAAATAATTTAAAGAAATTCTTGTGTTTATGATTAATTAATTGAGATTAATGACCATTAGCCTTTCTTCTTACTTTTTTGTTCAGAAAAACTTTAGTAAATATAATGAATTTGTTCAAGTCTGGCGATTTATCTGTTCATTTAAAGTAAAAAAGTTTCAAAGGTTATCACAGTGTTGCATAAGATTTATCCTCCGAAACAATGCCCTGGATAATTCTGCAATATTAATTCATTAGAATTTTCCAATTTAAAATTTTTAGATACAGAATGATATCAATTCAATTTCAAGCAGATAATGCATTTAAAAATACTAAATCTCACCTGAAAAACAATATTTCTAAATACATTTCAAAATAAGGCAAATTAAATGCCATACTAATTAACTTTTTTGCCTTGTGTAAAGTAAAAATTGTGTTTCATATATTCTAGATAATGGGTTTGCATAAATTATCATAATATTGCTTATAAATGGAGATTCGCTTAGAAACAAAAATAATTCAACTTATCAGGAACATTTGAATTAAAAAAATGAGAAACTATTAAAACAAAACCCCGAGATATTTCATTCAGATAATTGAGAGTTAATTTCATATGGGGATTTGGGATTTGAATGCATTCCTTAATTGAAGAATGAATGGAAACAGCCATTTAAAATACTTTCAAAATACATTTTTCATTTGGAAGTAATGATATTTGTAAAAATGAAAAGTCCATTTAATTGAGTCTCTTCCAATTCTTTTATTATTTTAAGATAAAAACTACAATATCGGTTTCAAAACCTTATTTAAACATGTTAAGTCAATCGAAACAGTATGCATATGTCAAACAACATTTATTTTTGAAAGTAATAAAATTAAAATATGTTGAATTAAATTAAAAGTATATTTATTTTACCTCATAATAAATAAATTGAACTTGCTTTATTAAGTTTTCTTCTTGTAATTGAAAACATATTCTTTTCTTTTTAATAAAATAATTTAACAATAGAAATAATGAGTTTATTTCACTTTTGTTGTCAATTTTCAAGAAAATTAAAGTTTATTCAATTATAAGTAATAATTTATTCGTATAAAAAATGTAGATAAACATAGTTCCACTATTATGAGCTTAATTTAAAAGTAAGAAATAAATATTAAACTATTAATCAAATTAAAAACAAAACAAATAATTTCAAACTTAATGCAGTTAGTAAATTTAAATCAAAAATGCCCATTTCCCATTATCTTATTTTCTTCGTAGTATTTTTCATTAAAACAGTATTCATCATTTTTAAATTGACTAAAATTTATATGTATTTTTAAAATGCATTCAAAAATAATGTGCTCTATCGTATCTTATCATAATTATTTTAATTAAATCATCGAAGATACTCATTTTTAAATTATAAAAACGAAACGCATTAATGGAACAAAATATTACATTGGCAAAGTAAAGAAAATATATTGAAAATGGGAATTTGACAGCATTGTTTTTACACCCAATAAACAGTCTTTCTTTAATCACTCGCACAGTTTCTGTAAAATTTATTGATTATATAGGGGCGTAGAATAATAAAAAATTAAAATACAATGAGAAGGCTATATCGATTTTGTTTCAGGATTTATAAAGTGACTTCAGTTAATTTCGTTTGATGTTATGAATGAAAACCTTTGGTAATTTCGACACTTTCATATTCGGTTTCATAAACAATTCAATTTAATCCTGTGTTGACGAAATGATGAGATCTATTCCACTTAAGGGTTGTACTTATTTATAGAATATTCCTCTCATTATTATAATTTTTTTTTAAAAAATAATTTGCTTGAATTTAATAATATTTGAAATTTCGAAGGATAAAGAATTTTTATTATTTATTAATTTTTTAGAAGATTCCACACAAAATAAATTGTCTTTCACAAAATATTAGTTATTTTTGATGTAAATCAATGAAATTATTTTAAACATTTAACATACAATTTTCTCCATACATGTTCGTTACTTCGGTTCAAGTTAGTTGTGGTGGTTATTATGAGAAATTCTTCTACGTTCCAGCAAATTTATACACAGATCATGGAATCAATCTCTTTCTGAAAATTTCGCTACCCTTAGAAAATGTTCATGTGAATCAGTTCTGTTCAGCAGCTCGCTACATAATGGAAATAATTCAATTGAAATTCAATTTTACCCTTTTAATACCCATTCGATAGTGTAAATTCTATCCTGACAAACCAGTTCCTCTTTCAAATGAAACGTGTTGGATATAAAATGAATTATCACCAGGATGTCCTTACTTTGCATTCTGCATCCTATGTTTGAAACAAAAATTGGCACGCCAATATAGAATTTTCACTGCCGGTTGGGCTGGGTCAGTAGTGAAAGGGTTAAAGTTTGTTCAATTAGAATAATCGAAAATGCAATCTCTTATAGCTATCTTGATATGTTTTTACTTACATAAGTTTGATACATAATGTTTGGAAAATGATATGATTATGCCGCTGTTGAACTGGTGTAGGAAAATGATTAAAAATTACAAATGCGGGATACTTTCTTATTATTCAAAATCCAATTTTTAAAATTATTTTTCGCTTTAGAGGGATGGTGGACATAGACATTAAAAACTGAAAGAGATTGGAAATATTTTTTTAACATTTTATCTACAAAATACAACTAAACATCAAAAGTTACAAAAATTTTAAAATATTTTAGAAATATAAAAGAATAGTGAAATTCCACCAAGTGGAATTAAAGAATAATCTGTAGTTAAATGGTCAGAACACGTTTTTTTTTTCAATTCAAAAACATAATGAGCATTGAAACGTCCACTCACGCAAAGGCCAGCTTTCCATTACAATAAACTACCGGCATATACATTCATCCCAGTGTTAATTTATCTTAGAAATATTCTCTTTCTGATCTCCACTACAATATTTTCACCCTAATTTCATGCAATATTACTTTCCATCGGGGAAAGAGAAGCGATTCTCAGATTCTGAAATATATTCAGCGACGAAGGCATCGGAGAAAGTGGCAAAAGTATAACTTGAAATCCGCATTTCTATTTTAATATGAATGATGGCAAAAATACATTCAAGGAGACAGTTTCTTCAAAAGAAGCACCAAATAAATAAATTATGCAGAATTCAGTGCTAAAATATGTTTCGGAATTTTTTGAATATTAAAATATAATCTTTCATATCTGTAATGCTTTTCTCTGAACAGTTAATCGATAGTAAGAGAGAGAGAGAGAGATTTTCAGATTATCTCAATGAATGTTGAATGAAAGCTAGGGCCACAGAGAAGTAGGTCCAGAGGTCTCACTCTCATAGACACTAATGGCAACTTTTTTAACATGGCCATTCACATAGACAGTAGCGCCGTCTCTGTTGATGCCAGCGACTTGGAACTATTGAGCGGTGGAATGACGTCATATTTCTTCGTGACGTCATTATATGGATGTCAACAATGCAAATGCATTTATTTTATTTACTTTTCTAGGCCTAATTTTAGTCTTGGGGTAATATCCCGTAGTAAATTGTTATCTGAAATGATTTTTTTCATTTATATTCTCCCTTTTTATATAAAAACAAAAAAAATTCATCTCTGCTTGTTGTGAACTAGTGAAATTCAGATGCATTATTACCATATTTCAGATTAATTAAATTACATTTACACTTCACCATGAAATTCCATCAAATTATTTTTTAAAAATTCTATTCCACTAGAAATGATTTTTTTAAAGTTCATATGTAAGGTAAATACTTATTTTTGGCTACCTAAAATACAGATTTGAAATTTTACCGTGAATGAATTGCATATTAAGTTCTATTATTGATTATTAATTTTCACTTCCCATTAATTATAATATATATCAGTAGATTTTAAACTGCAATTTATGAGTTTTAAAATATTTTATTCCAATTTGGACAACTTTTTAATCAATTTTATTCTGTATATTATACTAGCTTTAATTACTCACATATCAGGTTGGGCTACTCTAATTTTATGCAAGTTATTTTAAGAGTGAAAATTAATTTCCGAAATATTTACAAATTCTAACAAAATTAAATGCATATATTTAGTATTACAGAATAAGCATGTAATAAATAACAAACAACCCAAATAATGTTGTCTTATTTTATTGAAGAAAAAAATAATTGAAAACAATCCACATATTACATGGCAAAAAATATTAGTAAATATAGCATAAGTTCATTTGAAAAAGAAATTTCAATCAAAAATAAGGAGTGATTAGTTTTATAAATTTAAAATCTATGAGAAAAAATGTTCTTATGCAATATCAATGCTAATTTTACAAGATAAAAATACAATTGGCTTAAGTCACATTTTAGCATGCTTCAGATGGTAAATTAAAAAAGTGGAAAACATGAAAACAACAAACTGACATAATTATACTAATTAATTTTCAAAATATAAAATTAAAAAAACTAACACATTTTTACATTTTAAACTAAACATTTTTACATGGTACAACATTCCTCCTATTGCTTTTTCTTGATCTAAAATGCTATGTTGCTATCCACTCTACCATTTCTTCCCAGAACGAAATATGGAAACTGCCCTTTGTTAATGCACATATTTCTTTCTTTCCATGATACAATGTTCTTGAATTAACAGAGTCAAATAGTTTGTCAATCTTCCAAGGAATTCTGTTGCTTTTATTCCTTTGCTCTCAATGTTATTAGCTACAACATGTAAATTCAAAGCAGTTGCAACAGAGTAACTAAGTACGTACAAATATAAAACAAATGTTGTAGAAAAAAATTCAGGCAACTTGTGTCTTTTTAAAAACATTAATATATTATACATCATTATGAATAAGAAAGCAATTAAATAAAAGTTGAACTTCCTAGTGAATGTGAATCAAAGAAGTAGAAGTTAATCTAAAAGGCGATTTTGAATTTGCTATCCATTAAGCATAAATAAATCTTCATTCTTTCAAAATAAAACTGAATATAAAGTGAAAATTTTGATCAGACATTTTGGAAATTTTTACAGAATATAATAAGTGTGGTAGGTTAATCCGTAAATGCTTAAGTAGATGATGTAGAAAGTTTTAGAACAAGTATGCTGGAATTAATAGAAAGAAAAAAGTATTATATTTTGACAATCTCTATCTGAGCTGCCAGTTTTAGATTCATTTTCTTTATTCCACACACTTATATTATTATTAAACATTCAAATTCAGAGCTTTATTACACTAAAATTACAATAAAAGATAGGAAACATTTTGCCATCACATCATATTTAAAGCATTAAATCCATTAAAATATATTAAGAAAAAAATTTAAGAATCAATGAAATATAACTAGAAATAATATTTTATATGATTAAATTTACGAAATATGACAGTAATTCAATAACACAAATGGAAATCTCGCATGTTCTCTAAATAAAGTAATTTTAATTCGTTCGATTTATTTTCATATTCAATTTCAAAACAATTATTAAACATACCTGTTCTCATCTGAAGGAAATTTGAATAATATCAATCCAGGTGTTTCATTCTGACTTCTACAACAAAGACAACATCTAAATTTGCTCACTTAGAATTTTCTCGATGATTTATCCAGAGTCACACAAGGCCCGGCGTTCGCATCCATTCTAAAAATATACAAGAAACACAGTGCACAAGGAAGAAAAATCTAAACAAATAAAAAAGAGAAAATGCATAAAACAAGATAAATCAAGCAAAATAATAATTTTAAATGTAAAAAAATTAATAAAAAGAAAATCTTCAAGGTTTCATCAACGCGTTCAAAAAAACAATCAACAAGCTCAAAATGGCGGCTACTTCCTGTTTTGTTTCGAAAATTCGTCGCTTTCGTTTAGTTCCCGTACAAAGGGATCAACAGAGGTGGCACTACAATCGTTTACCAAACTTCGAAGTGAGGCCTCTGAATCTCTTTCTCTGTGGCTAGGGCATTGACCAAGATCTGGCTACAAAGATAGGTTCTCGAAATACAAGAATAATGGTCATATCTCTATTATAAGCCGAAATGATTTAATCTTTCTCAAAAATTCGTTACCTGTCAGGGAGATTATATAAAAGCGGGAGACCTAAAACGAGTTTATAGAGAATTCCTTTTTTGGAGTGTTGATTGTGGAGCTAAATTTTTAATTCCGTAACTCTGAGAAGTATTGTGTTAAATCTAAATTTATTGCAAGTTTCTACAAATGATATCTTTGTATATGTTTTGGCTGTATTGTGCTGTCTGTGCTTTAATGTGGAATAACGAATTCGTTATCGAGCTATCTTTATCGCATAACTAGTGAGTGATTTTCTGCAACAACCATATGCATACATAGAATAATATGATTAGAATTTACATTCTCAAATGAAATAAATTATCAGTGGATTCAGTAATATGAATCTATTTTAATACTTTTTTTTTCAAAATAATATCTTTTAATTTTTTTACTGTCTTAGTGCTTCAAGCCTTCTAATTTTTAAAAGAATTATATAAATTTATTCTAGAATTTCTTTTATATTTTTAAATGAATCCACGACTCACTTTAAGTTTCGACAACTTACGGAAAATTTTAAATTAATTTTAGTTTAGAATAAAGTACATTGCAGTACATTTTCAATACTTATCCGCAAAGCACTGTATAATAAACATAATATTAAAAGGAAATTTCAAAATAATAACTCAAATATTTTTCTTCCAAAAGTGTCTTTAAATAACAAATAAAAAAAATTGGAGAACACTAAGTACGTGTTTAATTTTTTCGAAATAACAGTAAATATATTTTATAATAAAAATAATTTAAATAATAATAAATTTTAAAAATAAAAATAATTTAAGTAATAATTAATACTTAAAAAATTAAATAATAATAAATTTCTTTTTTAGCTTAATTTAAATCAATTCTTTTAAGAATATCTAATGTAGTTATATTCTAATATGTTTGCATTCCTACCGATAATTTGCAAAACTCGTAATAAAGTCCATCGTTTTCTTAAATAAACCCGTCTTAAAATGAAGAAATTTTTGAGATGAAGAAACTTTTGAGATAAAACAAATACGAAGAAATGTGTACCATACATTATATTTGTAACACAGAAAACTATTACAAGATTAAAGAAAACCCATGCTCCAGTGCTCCTTTGATCATCATGAATATTTAATCAGTTTTATCAGAATATTTTAAGACATTATTTTCGAACTATTCTTAGAAGTTTGACATTTATTCAGTTTCTTTTAACGATGTAATATCATTATCTCCCATCATTATTTATGCAATTTTGCGTTTAATCCAATAGTAGAAGGTAATTGCTATTCTAATGATCTCATAGCAATTTTCTGTCGCATAGCCAGAATCGCCATTATCTTAGCAAAATTTTAACTTTTAATGCGAATTATTGACGATTAAAATGATAATATTGTATACATAAGCTTAGATTTGATGCTCCTTCATAACAACTTGCACTCTCATAAATATATTTTCATTAAAAATAACAAGTCGTGAAATAAGTAGGGTTAGTTAGGTTAATTGAGCACGAATCTATACTGAATTTGTCATTTTCTTCTATTTAGAATGATCATATAAGATGTAAAATAATTTAAGTAAGTATATAATCGTGTTCTAGAGGGCACATTAAACAATGTCTTTTCTTCCGAATTAAAGCATTAAATAACCATTTTCCGTAACAGCAACGTTCGTAATTACTCCAGTATGTTCACGATTGCTCTAGAGACATTGAGGTAATTAAGAACAGATGTTTTGTTTCTGATTACAGCAAAAACTGATTTGAAATACTGAGAAATTGCTACATACCATCAAGGAAATTATTTTATTGCTCATTTTGATTACCCCAAAATTACGTTTCATTAATTTCATTTTAAAATACAATATATGTCAAACAATATTGCATGTAAATTGTCCTTTCTAATCTATTTCTATAATCTATAACCTTTTTATCA
Organism: Argiope aurantia; assembly: GCA_026543865.1. Taxonomy (NCBI): domain Eukaryota; kingdom Metazoa; phylum Arthropoda; class Arachnida; order Araneae; family Araneidae; genus Argiope; species Argiope aurantia. The sequence goes on from JAPMOR010125503.1 coordinate 59,424, forward strand.
TCGATTTTCAGAGGAAAAGTTGAAAAAAAAATGACTGATACACTGGAATTATATATGAAAGATTTAGAAGTATACTTTAAAACGGGATTTACTTTGGTATTTGCGCTACCCGAATAAAAATATTCTAACTGCAAAAACATCTACTAGAACGATATTATCTGATAGTGTAACTGCTAAACGTCTGTAATAAATTGCAAACTATCATTAACCACCAGAATAAATTTTGATTAAGTCCAACTGGTGCTCTTCAAGGTTTTCACATACAATTGATCACTTATGGACAGTGGTCACTTAGTTTAACGACTGTAGGAATAATAGATTTTCTTTGTAGTGTTTTCAATAAATCTATCAAAACACGCATATTTGTAGAGATATCAATCATGGATTATTCTATATAAGCCATTTCTTCCATCTCTACAATATCTGTTTCTGAATAAAAAGATTAAAAATCTTCATCGTCGGATTTCTCCATCAATGTTATCTTCTTAATTGACTTCATTTTCTTTATTTTCTTCTATACTTAAAATCAAAAGGCTGTCTATTATAATTATCAATAATCAACTTTTACATGGGAAACGTAAAATAACTGATGATCATAACCATCAATAATCAACTCTTATATGAGAAACATAAAATAACTGTCGATCATAATTATTAATAATCAACTTTCAGATGAGAAATATAAAATAGCTGTCTACCATAATCATTAATAAATCAACTTCCAAATGGAAAACATAATTTAATAATAATAACGTTCATATGAAAAATGTAAAATAGCTGTTGATCATAATCAGTAATAATCAACATTTATAAGAAAAACGAAAATTAACTGTTGATCACAATTATTAATAATCAGCTTTCATATGAGAAACGAAAAATAACTGTTGATCACAATCATTAATAATCAACTTTCATACCAGAAATATAAAATATCTGTCTACCATGATCATTAATAAATCAACTTCTAAATGAAAAATATAATTTAATTGTCAATTATAATTATTAATAATAGCATTTATATGAGAAATGTAAAATAACAGTAATAATCAACTTTTATATGAGAAATGAAAAATAACTGTTGATCACAATTATTAATAATCAACTTTCATATGAGAAATGTAAAATAATTGACGATTATAATCATTAAAAATCAACTTTCATACCAGAATAGTAAAATAGATGTCGATCATAATCATTAATAATCAATTTTCATACGATAAATGTAAAATAGCTGTCTATCATAATTATCAAAATCAACTTTTATAAGAGAAAAGTAAAATAACTGTCGATCATAACCATCAATTATTAACTTTTATATGAGAAACATAAAATAGCTGTCGATCATAATTATTACTGATTAACTTTCATATGAAAAATGTAAAATAGTTGTTGATGACATAGTAGTTTTTTTTAATGAAAGCTATTAATTTGACATAAAATAAACATTATTATCAAGATGGAATGTTCTCGCATTTCTAGATTTAATTTCATTTTCTGTCTTATAATATGTTATTCCAAATGTACGAAAACATTACATTAATAGCATGTTCCTAATTGCCTGATGAAATTTAAAGAGTGTTTAAGAGCACTATCCTGTTTCTCAGGGGATAAACTCTTAAAATGAAAATTGAGTTTTTCTCATAACTGTTATATCTTAGAGATCCAAGAAATATATAAGTTTACAACTTACTTTGTAATGGATGAAGGATGACATTTAGAAAAAATTTGCTTTTATTTTTTTAAAAGATTGAAATTACACTAAACAAACATTTGAAAATAGCACCAAAAAAACAAAGAAGAGCATTGTTTTTCATCCTTTATAGTGTCTTATACAACGCGTGTTACCGAGTTCGCAAAAGCCTTATTGATACATATTATAATTATTTTTATCAATTACACTTTCTTGGCTTTATATTTACCCTTTATTTTAACATTATAAACTTTATATTCTGGATACTATCTGTAAATCATGTCAAGGATGATGCAGTAAGCACGATGGAAAAATTATTCAAAATATAGAACGTGGATTTAGAGCTATCAATGCTAATGAACATTTATTTCCTGGGATATAAATGCTTACTAAGAACGGATTTTCCAAAATTTTCATTCATTTTTAATTTAAAAAAATTAATAGAATTGTAGAAGTCTTTTTCTCAATAGCTTAAGGGCTTATTATTGCATAAGAATATTTTTACACAGCACGAAAATTGAAAAATAAGCCTTTCAGTGATATGAGATTTTTTTTTCTATACAGTACTTTCTAATTGTTAATAATATTTTAATCTTAAAATATATTTTAAAAATATACTTTGTATGGTTTTTAGTTATACATATCAGAGTAACAACGATAGTAAATAATTTGTGTATGCACGTGAGTGCATCTAATAGCTGTTATAAGCTATATAAATAAGAGAAAGAGAAAATTAAAGAGTAAAAAAAATTTTTAAAAAAACAAGTGATGTTGAATAAAATTCAAAATATTATCATATTATGAAACTATAAGTCTCAAATATCTTTTATACTTCTTTTTCAAAAATTAGAAAGTTTCTGTATTTTGAAAAAAAAAGTTAATGCATTTCCATCATGAATTTATAAAAAATAAAATCTCTAGGGATTATTCTTCTTAATTTTTTTTTCTTCTTTATTCGAAACCCTTCTATTAATCCAAAATTCTTGTATCTTTTTTCGTGCAACTATAATAAATGTAAGAAATTATTAGTTTAATACATTTCTAAATTATTTTTAATAAATTTTCTATAACCTTTTCTTATAATTAAAAGTTTGCCTTCAAAAATATTTATTACATTTTTGAGCTTAAATTTAACTTTAATTATTTATAATGAGCATTTATAATTATTTATAATTTTTTACCGAATAATGCATTTAATGAAACTTTTACGAAGTTTTGCATAAATCTTTTCCATGTAAAGAATACAACAGTTAAATCTTCAGAACATTTTTCTTTCCCTATTCTGCTGGTCTCTGTTAAAATTTCTGTGTAGATTCTTTACCCAAAAGAAATAATTTTTTTAATATATTCCAAAGACACTTTAGATTGTTTTATTCAATTACTCTGTTATATATCCACATGTTTGATAGTTGGATTCACTGCTTGAAGATGTTTTGGAAATCATTTTAAAAAGAAAAGCAATTCTTCTTCTGATGGTTTAAAATTGAGAAGACATCAGAAATCATAGCAGCTTGATGAGCCATCCTTTGATTATTTTATATCTATAATCAAAAGGGAAAAGTCATCATAATATATTAAATAAATACAATGGGCTTCCCATAATCTTACGTTTCATCAGCCATTTTGTAGTCGATTTCAAAAGTACAAGTTGGTTCATTAAAACGAAAAAGATTTATTTTAATTTTGATGCTATAACAAGGCACGTTACCTAAAATTATAGTAAAAAAATAAACTTTTAAATCAGAATATGAAGGCATATTGTGAAAATCTATCTTTTCAATCTTGTGAAGGGCAACGGTAGTACGACCTCGGTTTCGGAACTGTAGGGCTTCAAGTTCGTGATCCCATTCCACCAAAGAACTGCCATTTCTGGTCCGGTGCACGTAAATCCGTCGGGGGCCAAACGTCCTCCTGCTGGTATGGTTCGAAAGTTTGGAGAGGGGATGCCAGTTCAAATGTCGTCCTCTACATCTGACTGTTTTCAAAATTACGAGGTGCGTCCCAAAATATGCCTAGTGTTGCTTTAAAAACGAGACGTTAATATAATTGAACTGAACTGAACCTATTATTCCGGAAAGAGCAGATTTTCTTTGAAATAAAGCAAATAAATATTATCTCTGTTTTAATTAATTTTGCTCTCAAAATCTAATAGCAAACTAATAATAATCTTTTAGACCTTTAGAAATTTAGGGGAAATGTAGCAAAAACCGGAAAGCTTAGCTTCGCAAAATGAAAACTTCATAAAAACATGAGTAGTAGGAACTACTATTTAATCATAACTTTTAAAAGGAGGTGTGAAGAAAGAAGTATCAATTTCTACCTCTGAGCACGCGTGATAATAAAATGCAATTGTCCACTGCAGCATTTATGAATGAAAAAGTACTGTTGTTAGTTCAGCATCTTTTTCTTTCCCAGTGATTGTAGAAGAGATACTCTTTTTTTTTTCTATCTTCAGTTTGAATACAAATAAAAAGGAAAATTAAGTTGCTGATAAATAAAAATATATTATTTTTTGTAAATAAGTAAGAAAGTGGCATTGCATCAAGTACAATTCCTCAAGTATCCAAATCGATTACATCATTATGAATGAGAATATGGCTTGCAAATTAATAATAATAAAAATGAAAAATGTGCCTTAAAGTTCTATTATCCTCCTATTATCTATTTTTAATTAAAAGTAATTTTTTAGCTTTCCTTTATTTAGCTTAAATTTTCCAATTACATTTTATTTAAAATGCATTGTTCAAAATGAGGAAAATAGGCGAAATTTGAATTATGATTACTTTCTAATGAGAGACAAGTTATATAACATGCACTACTACAAACCAAAACCAAAAGAAGAAAGATATGTATATTGACCTTATAAATTAATCATAAATAACGAGATTTCCACTGAATATTTAAGATTGCCAGATCGGTTTCAAAAGAAAAAGTTTCAAAACAGCGACCAAAAGATAGGAATATGTTCTTACATTGAAGAAAACTCGAATCCGATTTAATCCTATTGCAACTGACATTTTAAAAATTCATTCCGTTTCCATGGAAAAGATTTCTAGAAAAATAAAAACTCCCCTTTGAAGTATAAATCAATTTGCAGGCTTATAAAGTAACAAAACAAGAAAGAGCATGGAAAGTCGAATAAAACAAATTGATTTTTTCCTGGTTTTTCATTCTTTTTTCACTTTTCTGATGATGTTAAAAAATAGTAGTATCAAAACAGACTAAACTTTACGGGAATATCGATTTTCTACTCTTTCGTCTTCTTGTAAAGTAATAAATAATTCACACAAAAATGAACATTATTCCGTTGATAAAGTTGGCATGACTTGGTTATTCTATAGATAAAACCATATGAAATATGTAGATTTCATGTGTTAGGTTATGTTCCATCAAAATACACAAACGGTCAAATATTTTTTTCTCAGTTCAACTGAAGAGTTTACTTTTACGTCACACAAAGAAACTAATATTAATGATCTCCCAATTTTTTTTAAATATTAAAAATCCATTCCCTTCCTATGTATAAGAATTACGGCTTTCTGACAAAGCCGGGAGCCTTTTGAGAGCTCAGATTTTTATTTTCAGAGTCACACAAATAAGTAATTCGTGCCTTGTATTATCATAAATTGTCTAGTAGAAATGATCTTCCAAACTTTAAAAAAAAATATTGAAAATTTATTCTTCCTTTCTCCGTGTAAAAGTTATGGTTATTTGAAAAAGGCGTCAATGTCGAGAGCTCAGACCTTTATTTTCAGTGTCATTCACATGAGAGTTTCGCGCCTCGTATTACCATAAATTGATTACTCCCACCCGCTTTGGGGCATACGGAAAAAAAATTGAATGTCCGGACCACCGCGACAGCAACCTAGCGGGAACAGTGGTCGAGTCATATGGGCCATCACCGGTCACGACACACCTCTTCCCTTGGGAAATAAGTCCCGTCATGAATGGGAGATATCCAATCTCCACCTTTTCTGTATCCACCAGAGTGGCGAGAACAATCCAGCATACCGGAAGCTTCTCATCCTCATTTTTGAGGGGCCCATAGCGGGATCGTGCCTCATATTATAGAAAAGATAATCAAATCTAGTTTTTATTTTTTTACTCCATTGCATCTCGGATTTCGCAAAGAATTACAAGTTAGGGGAAAATAACACCTGAAAAATTCCATTTATCTATTTAATTACATTTTTGCGTTATAGCGTCTGTATTCATGCGAATTTTCCGACTGATAGAAGATAAATCTGTCCATGGATTTGAAGGAATGTTGCTTTTTAGTAGCTAAATATCTTCGCTAAATTTTACTCATCTAGCTATTAATATTTTATTATTATCGTGTTCACTTGCAATCCGACAAACAAAATCTCTGGGAATGGATTCGTTTAAAATTAGATATAAATCCAAAAATTAAGTACAAAGACACCACGCCGAATTACATCCGTCTAGCTCAAAGAATTTGTTTCTTTGTTAGACGGGCAGGGCAGACATGTTTTTCGAACACAAGGAGATTGAAAAGTGGAAATTATGTTTTCAAATAAATTCCATCTCAAAATTTTGATAAATCTTCATGTTTAAATTCTTCTTAAATAGGAAAGAAGTTTTTGAATATATGTTTGATTGTCTCTCTTGGATACTATAATTATAAAAAAGACCGATCTAGAGAAATGAAATTTGGTATCTGTCTTTCACTTGACCTTAAGATCAAAATTAATGATTTTTATTAAATTTTGAATAAAATCCTTTAAAACTATTCCAGTCTGTATTTCTATCATCTACATTGAGAACATGAAAAATAAAAGACTCAATAATTTATATGAATGAAATATTACATGATTTTTTAACCACAATTATAGATATTTTTCAGATTTCAAGCCAAATTTGCAAATTTTTCTATTATCTGCTCATTCATCTGAATTTGAGAGTGACATTCAGTTTTGACTTTTTTCCTCAAGTATAATCAGTAATGGGGATCATTAATGACATGCCAAGAGGTCATTACTTTTCACACTGTAAAAAATTGGCTTGATCGCACCATTGATTGGATTGAAGATTGGTTCTTTAGTCAATTACTTTAAATGTACGTATATATTATTTATTACTATTTCACTTTTAATTAAGGAGCCCAATCTGAAAATTTTATTGAATATTTTTTTTAAAAAAAATTGCACTGTCTATGCAGTAATAGAAAGAGCAATATTGGTTGTTCTGAAACTTTTTTTAAATAAACAACAAAAAAGCAAAATTAGTTATTCTTAATAAAACAACTTGCCTCATTCATTTGAATAATTGTAAAAATTTTACAAGCTTCCAAATAAGCTTTCTTAAAGTTTCCTTTTTCATATATAAACAAAAAACTTTTTTTTTATCCCTTTAGAATCGAGCATTGCTCTGAAGCCATGAATTTATTAAAGCTTCGAGAATTGCAGAAATGGATTATGAAAGTTTTTTTTTGAACGGAATATTTTTTGATTACGGAAAAAATTTAAAGCACTTTTTTATATTAAATTTATTTTATTTTTACAACTACTATCTATTTGCAAGAAAATTGCTTTTATTTTTAAGGAACATATGCTAAAATGAAAAAATAATGTAAGACTTTTTTTAAAAGTTTTAAACATTGCATTGCTTAGAATAGCAGCTTAAGTTTTATTTTATAATATTTTATGCATAGGAATTTCGAATGGAAATTTTATGTAAAATAGACGAGAAGAAGATGAACTATTATTGGCTTCGTAAGGAAAATATTAAAACTGAATGTTAACATGTTTATTTAGAACTGAATATAAAATACAAGCAGTAAATATTTTCTCGTATTAAAAAAAGTCAAACTCAAATCCGAATTTCGAATTAGAAGTATTTTTTTGGAAAATAAAAGAAGCTTTTAATAATAACAGTTTTAATTTTAATTTTAAATGGGGGATAATTTCATATTGAATGGCTTAAGACGGCAATAAAAATATTATTACATTAATATGAACCAAGAATTACAGAATTAAGTTAATTAATTCCAATTTCAAAGGGCAGAATTAAGTTAATTAACTTCACAAATTTAAAAATGGTGTATAATTTCATATTGAGGAGCTTAATACTGCAATAAAAATATTATTACATTAATATTAACCAAGAATGGCAGAATTAAGTTAATTAATTCCAAATCCAATGGCAGAATTAAGTTAATTCACTGCACAAATTTAAAAATGGTGGATAATTTCCTATTGGGAGGTTTAAGACTGCAATAAAAATATTATTACATTAATATTAACTAAGAATGGCAGAATTAAGTTAATTAGAGGACTAACGGGATTACATGATAGAAAATCTTTGTTGGAAATTTATATTTAAAACAAATTTTGAAAACTTTATTGAAATTAAAATAACAAAACTTGGTATAAAATAAATACTGCTTATAAACCATTTTTTAAAAAAAATTATGATAATATGTAAATTTTTTCTATAGGGAAAGATTTTTTCTAAAATATTTTGAGGGAAAAAGATATTCCTTTAGTTATTTAATTTTTAATTAAATTAAAATCATTTTTTAATCAGAATTAGCAATGCTAGACCAAGATTCTAATCGCAATCGAACGTTTTGAATAATTTTGCATATCAGACAGTTTATAAATAGTACCCAGCTTATAAGTATTATGGCATTTATAAAATCTAAACGATTTCACTTTGCTTTAATACATTCTGTCCAAAGAAGTGAACTTTAAATAAAGATTTAGATATTCTAAATGTATTTTTAATGACCTAACTGGATTACAGAAAATCCTCATTTCGTTTTCAAAATCTAACACAACAGATAGCAACAAAAGAAACTTGAGAAGCAGAACGGAAAAGATTAGTAATCGATATTTCGAACACCATCTTTTCTTTCCTTAGGAATCAAAGAAGTATAATTTTAAATTCAATTGTTTCAATTCCACGTGCACTGTTTTAATGCAAAGAACATTTTCTTTTGATGGCTTAGGAATATTAAAGATGTTCATATGCAAGATTCAGGAATGCTGTTCTCATTTGAAGACTTGTTGGGAACTCCAATCAAATGCTCTGAGTTTAGAATTTATTTTCTACTAGCCGCCTTTGGCGACCAGCCGGTTCGCCACTATTACCACTCGCTACAATTTTCAATTAAATATTTTAAGTAACTGGTCTCTTAATAGATTCTCAAACAAAACATTTTTAATCTTCAAATTTTGATAGCAATACAAGACTTATACTGTTGTTTAGATAGTTTCGTTCAATTTACTATATGTATTTTGCTAATTTGTTGTCATTTCCGGTAAAACTTCAACTTTAATTTAAATGGGAAATGATGAAATTTCAATTAATAGAAAGATATTTTTTAATAAAACCAAGCGTTTTATTTTATTTATCATCTTTATTGTTATATATTTATTATTATTATTATTGAATATGACTATTGCAAACAGAATCGCTCGGTATTTAAGTCTTATGTGAACTACAAAATATTTTTCATTCTTTATCTAATATCTCAAAGAATAATTAAACAAAAAAATTTCAGATTCAGCATAAAATTCAGTTTTTAGTTTTGATTTCAAAAGGATTGAAATGAAATCAATAATAATATTTTGTTCCGGGCTATAAATATATTTCAAAAATTATGAAGCCTAAATTTAATGCAGTAAAGTATCATATTCTGAGAAATATTCTGGAAACACCAAATTTTAAATAAATGAATGAATGTTTCTATTTTCCACGATCAACTAAGACTTATTTATGAAGTTTTGAATGTTAAAAATTTAGAAAAACTCAACATTTTCATAATCTTAGGCCAATTAATCTTGAGAAACCTGTGAGCAGATTGGCGTATTTTCTTTGAAACGATCGATTGAAAATCTAAAATTATCCTTTTTTTTATTGAATAGTGATATTCAAATTTTCATTAATCAGTCAATTTAAGTTAATGATTTAGTTGATTGGAAATTAACTCTTTTTATTTAAAATATTAATGTTTCAAGTACATTTTGTTAATCGTGATTTTCAGAAGTTTTATGTAAAATCAAAAATTCGTCATTTATTAGAGCATTTATTGAATCAAGTTACATAAAATATAATCATTTTCCATTTAGACCATTTTAGCATATCTGTGTCTTACTAAAGGTTTACAAATTAGCTGTGTGGCCCTGATTTGAATGGATATCCTGTTCATATTAAACCAAACTTGCCTTAAAATAAACTGATTTATTGGATTAATAATATAGAGAGTGTAAAAGATCATAAAATAATTTTTCTTGAATTTATTTTTTAGAAAAAATAATATTTCTTATTTGTTTCATTTCCTACAGACACGTGCCGAAAATTTAATTTTTGCAGATTTCATTTCCAAAAAGATTTAATTTATTTTTAATTGGAGCTTTAATCAATGTGACGACAACACTTTGAAAAAAGCTATTTTTTGCCATGAATGCGAAACGTGCTCGTGCAGCTTAAATTTTATTTTTATTTTGTACGAAAAAAATTGTTGAAGAAATAGTTAAAATATTTATTTAAAAATTCATTAAAAATAGAAATTTAATTTTAAGATTAAAACATTAGTATCATTTAAAAGATAAATTTTTGATCTTTAACTTCATGTAAAAATCTTTTTTGTGCGGTAATATTTTCGGAAGTTATAGCAGAAACACGCCAAAATTTCGCTTAATTTTTAAATAAATAAAATTTTAATTAAGAATTCGAAACAATAACCCCCAGGTGGACATTCCCGACCTCCAAGGTATACACGTGCCAAATTTGGTAGCTGTAAGTTTAATGGTCTGGCCTGTAGAGCGCCAACACACACACACACACACATTGAACTTTATAATAAGTATAGATTTAACTTATTTGTTTTGCTTATTCTAAATTGAAAATCAAATCATCTTTCATTTAATATGGAATATTTTATAATATGAAAACTTATTATAAATGAATTTCGGCACTTCAATTTGTGATTGAATATTTAAGACGTGTTTATTTGAAAGGGAATTTTATTCTAATCCATATGTTTATTGTGTATGATGTAATGTCACAATTCCAATGACAGAATATTTTTTATAAAATCTCCTTCATAAAATATACAATAAAAATTTCTAAAATATTCGAATATATTTTGAACTTGAATGCTCCTATTTTCATTTTATCATACCATAAATTCAAAAATCTTTATTGCAGATATAATTTTTTCATATTACCATTTAACATGGAAAATGAGATTTGGAAGAATTTCGATCACTGTAGTCATAGCATCTTAAATTACATGCAAGTTATTTATTGTAAATAAGATATCTGAATTTCACTAAATATAAATAATAAGATTTGGATGAATTTCTGTCACTAATTTCAAAGTATCATACATTAAATACCTGAGATATATTTTAGGTTTGATATTTACTTTTTACTGCTTAATATGAAGAAAGGAATTTGAAAGAGTTTTTATAACTATTTTCATAACATCATATAATAAATGCAGAAGAATTATCGCAGTATGATGTTTGCTTAGTACAATTTAATATGTGCAGATATATCTCCACTGTTTAATGCACCTTCATTTAGCATGAAGAAGTAATTAAAAGAGAATATACCCCACATATTTACAAAACAACGTAAAAGGTAATAAATTATTGAAATTATAAAAAATACATATATAAATTGTTTTGATCATAGTAATCTAAATAATTTTTAAAAGCATTATATGGACAAAGCTGAGAAAAAGGGCAATGCACTGCTTGTTCATTTTAATTTATTACATTGCACCTATCTTCCGCCATAGATGTCATTTTATCCTTATGCGCTGCATTACATCATTGTTGTTATGCTTGTGTCGTACTAGCAAAACACACTTTGCTCCTTCGATATCTCGAGGCAGCGCTGGTAAGGTCTCGGCTTCGGAACCGAAGGGTTTCAGGTTCGAGACCCGATTCCACCGAAGAACCGTCGTGTAAGGGGGTCTGTTGCACGTTAAATCCGTCCTGACCAAACATCCTCCCACTGGTGTGTGTGGCTCAGGTGTCGTCCTCGTCATCTGACCGTGCTTCAAAATTACGAGGTCCGTCCCCAAATAGCCCAAGTGTTGCTTCAAACGGGACGTTAATATAACTAAACCAAACCTTCGATATCTGAGTGATATCGATAAATCGTGTAAATATGGGTCATCAACATTTCTGGTCGATACAGACAGACAAATAGTACAAGAAAACAGAAATACTATCATATTTTTCTTGATTTGCCGTCTTTATATTACCTGCCTTTTATAATATTTACTCTTAGAGAATAACACAAAAAAAAAACAAGTAAAAAAGTATACTATTATTGGGAATATTGTAGTAGATTGTATTCCACAATCAGATATGCTTGCATTGAATACAAAATAAATTTAATTAACTTTGAATTTTAAATTTAAATTCAAATCTAATTTAATAATTCCTTGAGATTGTCACTAATATGATATCCAAAAGCCTACATTGTGCGGTATTTTAGCATGTCTGTAGATGACTTACTTCCCTATTAGTTTTTTTGTCTTGTTGAACCTAACTTGTACTACTTTGGTGATCTAGAATTAGTGATATTCGTGACAATATGAACAGATTCATGAAAATCAATTTCAATCAAATTTTATAATCTATTAGTTTATCTAAAAAGGTTAGAAATTATCAAAGAAAGTGTGTTTCCTAAAACATTTACAAATTCTATAATAGTGACAGAAATTTTAAATGTATCACCAGCAACTGCATAAAATCATTCAAGGGTTTAATTTAATTAATCTTATCTTTATAATTTTTGCTATGCTGCATTAAAATTTAGATAAAAAGGCATCAATGGAATTTAAATATGGTACAATTGGAAATATGGTATGAATTCCTTAAATTTATTCATCTTCAATGTACATGCTATTTCATAGTTTATTTCCATAATTTATATTTAATATTTGAATTTGAATTGTATCCAAATGAGTGGTTCAAAGCAACTCTGTTTGATTTCAGATTTAATTGATCATAGCATAATAATAATCTTTTTTCTTATTAAGTATGTCAAATTTGAAAACTTTAAGAAAAATGATTGAGCTCAGAAAAAGTGTAAATCTAAACTTCTGTATTTTGTTTTCTCGCATAAGAAATACATAAAAAGAAAACATAACAATCATCAAAAAATTCGAACTCGAGATTTTGACAAATCTCCAAATTTGGGCCTACATCCTTCCGAAAAGTACAATTTTCGAATTAAGTCTGTCGATCTCTTTATCTTCCTATCTATAAATATGATTACTCAAAAACGCTTCAAGCTCGACTGATGAAATTTGGAATATGAACTTTAAACAAATTTGTAAATTTCTATTATATTTTGAACAAAATCTACTCAGAAAATTCTGTCTATTCGGCTGTCAAAGTAGAAACGAGCCCGAAAACAAGAAAGAGTTAAGCAAATAAAATTTGATACATAAGTTTAGCATCTAAGATATAGACTTTTATCAAATTTGGTACCAAATATATCCAATGGTTGACCGCCTGTTTTTGCCAAGAAAATTGTTATTGCAGGCTAAAACGGGTTAATTCACTGGTTTATGCCAAATTCAGTCTCAAACAATAAAAAAAGCATCTAGAAGGAATATTTGGTTTTTTAGTACTTGTGCCAGCACGTGCCAGCAATTAATTAACCACGTGCCAGCAATTAATTAGCAAAAATATCTGCCAAATATCGCATTCTATATTAAGCAAGAACAATAGCCATAGATCTATCCTTCGTCGCGATTATTCGCACAATATATGCAGATAACTAAGAAAACTGATTTTCTTTAGTATTAGACGAAGCAAATAACTCTCATATGAGAAAATAAAAATCTGCACATTCGTGGCGTTGATGGCCTTATCCAAGGACCACAATTTCATGCTAGTGTAGAAGAAAAAAATACTGCGGAGACTTCTCTTTCTGGTTTTAAACAAATGACTAATAATTTAAAAAAATCTTCATATTTTTTCTTAATTCGTTATAATTATCCATTAAGGGAGATACAATTTTAATAAGCATTAAGTAATCATGAAGGTTATAAAATAAGACCTCCCAAGATATTTCTATCTCCAAATTATAGAAGAAAAACTATCACAAACTAATCAGAAACCTCAAACAAACGCAGCATATAAAGTTAACATAATGATGGACAATGATTCGAATTGTCGTTAAAATGAAACGAATGATTAGGTGATTAATGGACTGACTATATGATCGAAAACTGTATTCAGATCATTAAAGAAGAGCTATTACCTTCCTTTTTTTTAATCAGAAAGGAAATTGTATTGATAAGGAGAAGAGAAGAGCGAACGAAATATCCTACTTCTAAGATTGACAGATTGTTCAGACATTGATAACAATGATTGAACGTTAGTATTACTACGACTTGGTTGAAAAATCGATTTTCCATCAGCAAAATATCTTCTTTTTTCATTCAGCAGTCTTAGTATGAATGAATTTCTCTTTGTAATGCAGTTTCAATTATTTTTCTACGTTCGTTATTCCTTATGCCAGATTAAATTTTATATTTGTATGATTTATGATTTAATAATATTTTAAATCTACAAATATTGCTCTTTTCCGAAATTTTGATAGCATTTTCTTACAAAAAAACGCATATATATATGTGTGTGTGTGTCTTGAATTTATATCACAATGCTGTCTTTTTCGTTGATTTAAATGTTCCTTAAGTTTTACAAAGAACTGTGTGTGCTCCACATGTTTCTTATTTTTTGAAATTTTTTTTAATTAATTTCTATTAAGTCCATTCTATACTGTAATGTTATAGATATGGGTGAAACTTCATAGCGTATGTCAACTAATGTCCCAACACCAAACTGCATCACAATTTGCTGAGACAGATCCTCATGTTTCCTTCTGCATGGGGAATGAATTCCAGAATAAAATTAGTGTGACATATGAAGTCAATGTGAATGGAGCTGAAATTTTTTTATGTTGCCACAATTATAAAACAAACTTAATTACTTGGGGAAATTTTAGGTCAAAGTATATAATTAACTTTCAATATAGTAAAACTAAGGGCAATAATTTTTTTAAAGAAAGCAATTTCTAAGAAAAAAAATGCTTAAAGTGTCTAAACACTTGAGTCATCGGCATTTTTATGATATTTTTCCAAAATGCATTAAACACAGAAACTCTGATCAGCTTAAAAAATCAATAATTCACAAAGGAATAATAATCGAATGATGCCGCTTACAAATAAAGAACGGCAGTAACAATGTTTGGATTTAATATATATCGCTCAGTGATTCCAGAGTTGTCAGAATTTCTTAATCCTTAAGCTAAGACATGAGAAATATACTCCTTCGAGATTTCAGCTGTTTTCGAACTTTACCTTAAAACAAAATAGATATTCTATGAAAGTATTTCCAATATTTATAAGCTATTATTAGACTTGGTATCTTCTCCTATGTTAGGTATCGTTCCAATAACTAAGAAACTATTTGGTAAATAAAATTGTAACTATAACATAAAAATAGTGTAGTTTCTTGAAGAAAATTCAAGTTTCATTTTCATTTTGCATTTTGTAAATTTCTTTTTTATTTTCTTGTGAATTGTCGAATTTAAGGTAGTCTAAAAATATTATATATATCTTCATGCTTATAGCCGTATTAAATTTTATACGGACTGTAGAAATATAAATAAATAAAATAAGTGGCATTTTGCACAACGATGCTCAATGCTGAACATTTAATCTCCCGAAAATTATTTATTTCATTTGAAAGATCTGATTAAACTAAAACATTTTTATTATTAAAAATTCTTAATCCCTCGAAATTCCAATTATTTCCAAATTTCGCGTTATGAAAATAATTTTTACTAGAACAAACTTAGAACAAAATTTTCTAAATAAGTAATCACCTACAAGGTAAAAACGATCCCGCCTTGTATTCCCAAAACAGGTTTTAATTAAGGTTTTTATGAAACAGAGCGCCCGGAATTGATAATATCTTCAATTAACCACATCAAAGCGATGAACTGGATGAAGTATTTTTATAAAGAAGGAAAAAACTCGAGTGCCTTCAGAACGTAATTAAATTTCAGTTAGTTTGTGAAGAGGTACGATGAATATTTTTTTATGCTGCATAATAAATGATTAGTAGAAAATTTTTCACTTCGGGAAAGAATAAAGCTAACTTTCTCCTCCTTTTACTTCTTTATTAAAGGTTCTTTCAGTTTGTCAATCCAATATTACGTTGTTTTGAAGGATGTTTTTTTTCGTGTATGCGCGCGTTATGATTTTCACATAAATACTTAGTGCAGATTTGAGAATCATGATAAAATATTCTTCGAATTATACAAACAAGTCAACTTTTTGGTAAGTTCCTACAGGAAGACTATCTAGAATAATGATTTTCATGACAAAACTTCGGGAAAATTTCTTCAGTTCTTCACCGATCATAGTCCCTAGAACCCAAAGCCACTCTTCGTTCAAAAGATTTATACATGCTTATGAGACTTTACCCATGTTATCTAGTGAACAGAATAACTAGAGTAATTTTGTTTGGATTTTAACTGGTTTAGAATATGTTGATAAAAATATAAATATCTCGGACAGGTTCGTAAATGGTTCACTTAGCCAAAAAGGGGTGGAAAACAACCTTTGTATTTTAAGTTTTTCGATAACCAAATAGCTTAGAAGTTAAGAGCTGAAAAGTGATTTTTAAATCCTAATTTTGATTGTTTCTAACATCAAAAATATATATTGCCAGACAGCAACTTAAATGAAAAGGAATTAATATTTGCCTTTCAGCTTGCCAAAAGGAATTTGTTTTTTATTTTACAGTATACGAAATTTAGAGAAAATAAAAAAAAATTAAAAAAAGAACGAAAGAAGATAGAACCCGAACATTTGACAACACTTAACACTTTATCTTTCAGATCTCCTTGTTTCCGAAAAGCTTATTCTGGAATTATGTCTGTCTGTTTGTCCGTAAACACAATAACATAAAAATGCTTTAAGCTAAACGGATGAAATCATATATATGGTTACTACATCAATTTTGTATATTTGTTTTTTATATCAAATTACGAATGAACATTCAAAGGAAGTCCGTTTTCCCGGCTACCAAAATATAAGTCCACGATTCCATCAACAAATTATTTTAATCATCGAATTATTAGACATTAAAGCCGTATTATTTTCTTATTCTTACATATGTGGTGTACACGTACCTTCCTATTAGAGGTCAGTCCGATGATATCACAGCAATATTAAAAACTTAATTGCCCATTTCATCTGCACTGAACTATAGCTTCATTTTTTAATTTGTTTTATAAAACTTCGAAGTTGTAAAACAGAATCCTTCTTCCTTAACTTTAAAAAAATAAAAGTAAATTGCCCGAGTAACCGATACAATAAAAACGGTTTGAATTTCAAGGAAAAATTGCAATAAATAGTTGAAAATGGGAAAAGAAATATTTTAAAAATTGCCAAAATTTAGAATTGAAACTAGCACAATTACTAATTTGATATTATTAAAAAGGCAATTTTTAGAACTTTGAAATGATGACCAAAATTTTTTTGCTTAATATTTTTGGAAATTATTGGGGGAAAACTCCAAAATTAGGTTAATTTTTCATTAATTGAAATTTTAGAAAAAATCTCTCCGAGGTGCACATTTATACACTCCCAAGTAGATAGGTGCAACATTTGTTAGCTTTAAGTTAAAAAATCTGGTGTGTAGAGCACCAGCACACATATTAGTCTTTATTATAAGCAAATATAAAATCTTTCTAAAAACCTTTTTTTTTTGTAAATATTGTTTTTGTTGTAAAAAATGCTAATATGTCACAATTTTTACAAAAAAATATTAAAATTCTCAAAAAATTGGAAGGCTAAATGTTCCAGTTATATAAACAGAATTCAAAATAGAAACGTCTTTGGATTCAAAAATATGTAAATTGCCAAATTCAAATGAAATGTCTGAAGCGTTTATTACTGAGAATGATTTGAGTGATCTCTGGGCAATTATTTCTGTTTTCAATATTCTTTTGTATCTCATGTTTGAAATCGTATTTTGTTGAAATTTAATTGCCATATTAAGATGATTGAGAATTGCCACGTTACCAATTGGAGGAAAGCTGCAGTCTCAAGTTATACTACTTACTATGTTAATTCAATATTCCATAGCATCATTTCGTATCGTTTTCTACGGCTCATCGATTTCCTCTAAAGACTTGCATATAGATCATTTATCTTGATCAAAGTGTGAATGGAATAAATGGCTATTCGAAATCTTTCACGTTGATGGAATGTAAAGGGATAAACGCAAGAAAAAATAGTGTTCAGTAGACATTTTTTCCCTCCCTTTCTTTCATTTTTTAAAATAAAAGATATGATTTACAAAATGGATGATCGTTTTTATGATCCAATTCAACAGACGTTTTCTTTCTCTTATTTTTTTTAAGTAAAAGATTTAATTTACAAAATGGATGATAGTTCGTGCAATCCATTTCACCAAGACATCTTTTAAGAAATGTTCTCTATTTGCCTTATTGGATAAAACATTAAAAAATGAAATCAGTTTTCCGTTGGAAATTGCAGGTGAATAGAGCTTTGAAAACGAAATTTCCAATGCATTGTATTAATTTATATTCGAAGAGTTAAAGCACTTTTTTTTTAAATTTTAATAA
This sequence comes from Argiope aurantia, assembly GCA_026543865.1. NCBI lineage: Eukaryota > Metazoa > Arthropoda > Arachnida > Araneae > Araneidae > Argiope > Argiope aurantia. The sequence goes on from JAPMOR010125503.1 coordinate 77,776, forward strand.
ACGTTCAGAGAAATTCAAGAGTATTGTATTATATATTGTCTCATAATCAGTACCAGTCGGTACCTATCAAAATTTTCAAACTGAATTTCAAGAAAACGTTTTCACAACCAATAAAGAATTTTCCTGACATTTTTTGCATCAGTAATGAGTATATGGTATCATAATCGTGCTATGTGTGAAAAAAAATCAGAAATTTTTAGTAATATTAATCAGTTTTCCAGTCTTATTCAAGAATTTGGAAAAAAAATGAGTTGATTATTATATTATTTAAGACTATATAAAAGCAGCATATTATAAGTTCCATTATAAAAAACAAATAAATAAATTTGATATCTTAAATAAATTTTTTAAAGATATTAAACGAATTATTTTGGTTGTCGAAAATATAACTTCTTATTAGAATTAACTAATTTTTACGTCATACTAAACAAAAATTCTTTAACACTTTAACTTTGAAAATTAGAACGAATATTGAAAAAGCAAAATACTAGTGTGAAACTAGGTGATCATAGTTATTAGGTGATAGAATGATGCTGCTAGGACTGACTTTCAGTCAGTACATTCATGCTTAAAAGCTGACATGCTAAATTTTAATTGCCTGAATAAATCATTTCAAAAATCTGCAGGTCATACTATGGAACTTAAACTTTTAAACTGAAACCATAGTCATTTCTTGGGGCTGTAAATGATCATCAAATTAGATTTTAAAACTAAAAATGATTCAATGTTTTGATGTTTGTCTTCTATACCTTCGAAAATATTTTACAACGATAGTATCACTTTAAAATAAAAAATTAAATTAAATTTCCAAATATTCTAATTTTATTTCAGAGCATTTTTTTCTACAAATTTATTAAAATGTTAAAAGGATTGTTAAATATTTTATTTTAATATTTAATATTTCTAAATTTTAAATACAATTTAATTTATATCAATGCTTTCATTGTTTCAGTTACTGAATTCATTTTTAAGCGAATTACATCATTATTGATTACAATTTTTTGACATTACCTCAGCTGTATAATGAACTATAAGTTTTAACAAAAAAATTAAAATAGCTGGATCTAGGCCAAAACTTTCTCAATCTTTTTCACAGATTGTTCAGCGAAATTTTATACAATGTTTTAATTTTCAAGTGAATTATGAATTTTAAGTCTCAATTCCACGAGCTATAATGTGTGTGTGTGTGTGTGTGTTTGTGTGAGTGTGAGTGTGTGTGTGTGTGTAAATTCAGACTTATTGCTTATTTTGGCTTTGCTATAACTGTGCTAAAGTATACTAAAATACCGCAGTAAAAAATGGCATTTAAATGAAAATAATATTGACTACTTTCAAGATTATGCACATTAAATGTGAAAGGAAAATCGCGACAAAAATATTTCTTTATTTCCTCAGAATTTAAATTTTCTCTCAGATTTCTTGTATTTTTTTAACCCAGTTTCAAGACATTTCTAATAAATGTTTTGTTGAAAATAAAAATCAATATGATTATCAAATTTTTGTACCTAATTGATTTTCTCTTTCATTGCCACGCTCTTCATTCTTTGGATTCGACGATTTCCATTGAGGCGAATTACTTTTTAGATGTTTTTGGATGTTTATTTAGGCAACATAATTGAGGCAATGGGGTCAGATGTAGACTTTGCGGCCACAAATTCTATTTTATTTCATGGTTTTGTGCTTTTCTCGTGTTGACACATTTAGTTTAATATGAGATACATCACATGAAATCCATTACATTTTAGTTTGAAACAGAATGAATAAAAATATAAAAGACGTCACAGGATATCATAATAATAATATATTATAATGTAAGAGTAGGTCAACAATGGCTACGATAAAGTGTTTATAATATGCATTGCTAATCTATTGTTAACCAGATTCATGGTTGCTGATTGTTAAAAATCGCTGTTTAACATTTATTCCAACTCTTTTTATTCCTTTAGAGTTGTTAAAATTCAATACGAATCTACAGTAATACGTAATTTCATCTATATATCTCAAAGAGGTTTTGAGTTATCGTGTTTACAGACAGATAGACTGACAGACATGTATAACGGCAAAAATATGTTTTTCTGACTCAGGGAGCTCTGAAACGATCAGATACGTCAAAATCGCAAATTTGAATTTTATAACGATTATAATATTTTATATTTCTTGTAAGATAAAGCAAAAATGAGATATTACATATTGAAGCAATCATGGGGGATGCTTTTATTGCTATCAGACTATTCAGTATTATTGCAAAATAAATAATATCGAAGCATATAAGTTAAGTCGAATCGAAGCATAATATCAAAGTTATTATAAAAATAATATAGAAATGCAGCCTTGTTACAATTTTTATATTATTGAAACGCTTTGAAGTTCTAAGACAAATGTCAAAAGTTTATATTAGGCGGCAAGAACTGAAAGTTTGTTTCTGTCTTTTAAACATATTTGAAAAAATTAACTATCGTTTGCAATTATTATTCTTCCAAATAAAGGCAAACAATAAAATTTTATGATAGAAATCCTAAAACGAATCATAAAAAAAATTTATGGTTTGATTTTTTATTTATATTTAATTATTTATTATTATTTGTTTATTATTTGTTTATTATTTGATTTTTTATTTATATTTTTAGGAAACAATGATCAGCTTTTCTTAATTAATATTGGAAGTAAGATCTTACCTGTCGCACATTTAAATATTTTAATCATAAATATTCATAATAATAAAAGACATTTTATCATCAGTTTTTTTTTAATATTTTTCGTCGGACTGTAAACTTATACGCATGTCATTGATGAATATATTCAATAAACTAACATGATATCTTTGGCGATTAATCGCTATTAATAATAAAAGTATTCATATTTGAGTTTTAAAGCTATATGGGGGGTTTTATTACAATATTTTTAATATAGTACTCTCTCAGTAACACGACAAATATCTAATCAAAGGACCATCAAATTGACAAAAGCTGTGGAATAACAAGGCTCATTTAAAAAAATATATTCAAAAGAACTAAAAATCATTCTTCTGGAAATTTTTCATAATTTTGCCATTAATTCTCTCTACCCCTTTATTTTTTTAATACGTTTTATTCAAGCTTTTAATATTTTGTCTACGCATGTAAAGTACCCTACTATTGCTATTAGGGTAATAAAAGCTAATAACAATTGCTAATACAAGGAATCTACCGTAAAAGCGTCTGTTTAACTACCCTGTCAAAAAAATGTATATATTCATTAATTGTTATTAAGTGTATCGCAATCTCTTAATTACTTATTTGTTTGTTATTTTCTATCTTTTTATTCAATATTTCGCTCGTGGGAAAATATCAATGAAGTATTCTATTAAAAATCAATCAGTTTAATTTATAGTAAATTATTTTAAGCAAAATAATCAAAGAAAACGATATTATATGTTTTCTGTCTCTACGTGCGTTTTCTTCGACGCATCCTGTATGAATTAAAGAATTATCTAGGGCGTTAGAACATTTTTCACAATTCAGTTTTCTGAGATAACGAACGGTTTCTTTGTCGAGTCACTTAACACGAATTTAAACGTGCCAATTCCACGTTCACAGCCTCGGGGTAAGGGTAAATTCAATTTCTAAAGGAATGCAATCTTCAACACCTCTGCAAACTGCAATGTTCTTTCAACTCTCTGGGGAATATATTCTGAAAGAATTTTTTCTACTTTTTACTTTCTTATTTTCTTTTTAACTTTTTATTTCAACTACATGCCGCTCGAAATATTTTCCCTAATTTAAAATAATGAAACAGAAACCAAGCATGCAACATCAAATTTTTAAAAAATAATTCTTATTTTGTTCTGATTTTTTCAATTTATTTTAATCATATTTACAAACTGATTAAATTTAAAATAAATTAAATCATATCGGAACTTAAGTGAATGTTATAGTAAGGAGTATAAAACTTACAATTCTTTTTTCTTAAAATTACTGAAATAATTTACTTGGGAATTTACTCCCAAAGTCTCCAAAAGAATTTTAATCTAATAATTCCTACGAAATTTCCAAGAAAATCCGGAAAACAGTTTTCACACTAAACAAAATCAAGTTAAGATCATATATTTATTTCACTATATTTTTTGTCGGAAATTTTAGCGCGTCTAGAATATTTTACAAAAATGACAAATAATAAAACTTTATGTATAAATGTATAAAATGGAAATTGTATAAAACTTCAGGATTTTTCAAATTTTTCAGTAATACATTTATTAGCTCAAAATGTATAAAATATAATATTTCCCATTATTGAATGCCTTTTCCAACTCGAACTATTTATTTATTTAGAATGTTTAAAAATTGGCAATTGGCGTATATTATTTTAAAGTATTTTAGAAGATAATCACTGATACTTAAAGAAATTCTGCATGCTTCCTATATTGAAAGATAATTGAAATGAAGCCTATTTTTTCTATTATTTTATCATTGCATACAAAATTATTTCTTAACTGCAAAACTTAATGATACGGAATATTCTATAGTTCTAAAATAACTTGAAATTAATGACCTTTCTCTAATAATTTGCTTTCATGAATTCCTTTTTGCCAAGACTTTCTTCAATAGCTCATCATATGATAATATATTACTTCTCATTTTACTTCTCATATTATATTACTTTTTATTATTTACTTTTATTATTTACTTCTCATATTATATTACTTTTTATTATTTACTTTTATTATTTACTTCTCATATTATATTTACTTCTCATATTATATTTACTTCTCATAATATATTACTTCTCATATTTACTTCTCATATTATATTTACTTCTCATAATATATTACTTCTCATATTTACTTCTCATGCAAGACATTGTTATAAAACGCCGCCCCCTGAATGTATAATGTATGGATCAAAGAAGTTCAGTAACTGACAAAGACGTTTCATTCGACCACGAAACATTATGTAGAAAACCCCTGCAGAAGTGCAAACAAAGACAACACTTGCTGAAATAAGCAACACCCACTATAATAGTAAATCATTATTAAACAACAGAAATAGCAATATAGTGCTCAAAATGCAACTAGATGGCTGACTCTGCGATCAAAACGTTAAAGAAAGAATTTTCCCTTGTTTGTGCATCTCCATATATATAAGTTTCATGACAAGATATAGAATTTTCTGGAAGGATTTCGGATCTTTACATTCAATTGAGATTTTGGAGAATTTTCATTTTTTGTTGAAACCTTCGAGCTTATCGCTAAAGTCAAAGCTAAATGCCTTCAAGATGGCCTCCATTCGACATTCGTCACAAAGTCTCTATTCTTTCAAATGATATTAATTACACAGGGAAATAATACACAACTTTGTAGCAATACAATAACTATATGTAACTAGCATTTCTCAAATAATTGAAATATTTACAAGTATGACTGAATCAATCCTTTTCAAGATAAGACATTTCAAATAGCAAGAACGCTTACGATATTGAAGACAAATGTTTAAATAAAATGTTTAAGAAATTATTTTTCAAACACCGTTGTAGCTGAAGATCAAATGACCTATTCTGTCTTTGATAATAATAAAATTAAGTGAATTCAAGTTAACTTGGACTTTAAGAATTTGGTCATTTACATGACAGTTAACAAATAACTAAGTGAAAATTTTCCTCAAAGGCCATTTAATCACGATAACGCTCATAAAGAAAATATTCAAATTTTTAATAATTGTTTAGAAAAGAAAGTTGATTCTTTTTTACGAAATAACAAAGTTATATTAAGGTTTCATATTTATTTATTTATTATTCTGAATTTAATTAGAAAATAAAACTGGAATTTCGAACTCTAAATCCTATCCAAATTCAGTTCGACATTTTAGCTCTTCATTATTAATACAAAGAAAGTTTTCGAAATATGATAAAAAAAAGATATTAAAGCATGCATTCAGAAACTCGCTAAAATAGCAAAAGAATTCAACGTCAACTCAAGTGACAGCAAAAGAATTTAATGTAATTCAAATTTAATTTTTAAGGCAAAATCAAAGCTATATTTTTATTCCTATCCAAAATAGTAGATTAAAATTTAATTTCATAGTGTTATCAAATTCAACATTAATAAAACCAAAATAATATTTTAGATAAAAAAAAAATATTAATAAAAACAAAAAATAAATTTTAAATCTAAAAAAATCCGTAAAACTCTATTATATTTAATTATGAATCAGGTTTCAGAAGCCGTTTTTTATATTTTACTACCTATTGTCAGCTCATTGCATAAACAAAACTCAAATTGCATAATAAAAACATTCTATATATCTAAAATATGCTATTAATACTCATTTTTTTAAGTTTCAGATAAATACCTTATAAAATACATAGATTTTAAGTATGAAATTAGAATCAGACATTAAATTAGAATGATGATGTTAATGAGAAAAGACAAAAATTTATATATATAAAAAACCCATTCCCAATTAGGAGCATTTCGGAACACACAACCGAATTTTGAAATACCCTGACTGATCCACACGTGTGGCCTTTCTAATAAGGCATATATTCCACATGAGGAACTGATGCAACCATCTCAAAATAGAACAAAGTGCTGGTCGAAATGAGAAAATTAATCGACCGAAAACACGTCGGCGTCAATGTTCTCTTTTCTACTTCTTATCTCCTCTTTCCGGAACAACTTATTTTCCTTGTGTACTCGGGCAGAAAGTAAGAAACATCGTTTTTCTGTCACCATATTGAGCCATTATATATGTTGGATTGTGGCATTTGTTTCTCTTAATTTTCCTCAAATCATCTTTGACGAGCTGCCTTCATTCATTATTTGTTTAAAGGATGATAGAGAAACATTGGGGTTCATTTTTATTTGACTTCTTTGATGTTTGCTGGAAGGAATATTGCTGCGAATATAAAAAAATAATGTTCTTTTTTAAATAAAGAAAGAAGTATGAGTACTAGTCTCAAAAGGCATAAATCGACAGTTTAAAACTCCAAGAATTCTTTTTATTTAATTGAATATTTCCTCCCCATCTCTGGATTGAATGCCTGACTCTAAACTTCTTTTTTTACAACTCCGATTTTTTTGTGTGTGTGTGTGTGTGTCAAAATGCTTCCATATTTCGAAATAGGGTCAAACAGAAGGAAAATATATATTTAGTTATCATATGTTAAAATTAATTTGTCACTACTGTTTATTACTCTTATAAGAGACATTAATTTCTCTAAAAATAAAAATAATAAAATATTTTTAAACATCTTTTTCAATATTTTGATACATTAAGAACCGATTATCAAAAATTAAGGAAATTCGAGTTTCAAATTTGATCCTGGAACTTAGCAGTATAGCATTTATTAATGCCTTTGAAGATAATCGTTCTTATTGCTGAGAATTGTGTAAAGTGAAACTAGTACTTTAAAAATTTTGCATGTTGGCGATATTTTAGGTGATTTGGCTACACATACTTGGCGATATATATAGAAACATATATTGTCACATTCTCATCGTGAAATTTCTATATTTTTCCTGAAAATTCGGGAGTTTCTCAAAAATATTGAAACGCCTGGCTGCAATCGTTGCAAGAGGAATTGCTATTGTGCCTTCATTCAGCGAGTGTGAATTGATCTTCGTTGTTTATGACTTTGAAGGAACTGCTGAACTTGACCGAAAATCTAAGCTCGTAACTTCAGTTTTTTTCTCGTGCTCTGTAAGCGAGCTTGTACGTTGCCGTTGCAGCCCATTGAAGATTAGATTATTTCTGCTAGATTAACTGCAATTATTTATCAACAACTGCTGTAAATAAATTTCTCTTTGTGCACTCTTAATAAATATTTTTTTCTTTGCGCCATCTTAATCAAAGCCCATTCACACGTTCGAACAAAACAATATTTAAATGAGAACATAATGAATCTTGATAATAAGTGAATCTATTCATAGTAAGTGGATTAATTAAATCACTTTGTCTGATTTTTGTTTTATTTTATGAAAAAATACTTTGCTCTAATGAATATCAGTAATTTAATATTAGCTTTGCATCGTCATTTACCGTAATGTCCTTTTCAAGTTCAAATGAAAAGTTATTTCTTTTGAAAAAAAAAGTAGACAGCCTCTCTCTTTATCTCGTTACTTTTTTTTATTTGTTTTCCTTTGACACCAGAACATACTTTTTCATAATCATTCCATTTTATGATCCTTTTACGAATTGTTGGATCTGGATTAGATTATCTATGTTCAAACTTTTTGCTCTACGTTATACAAGTTACATGTTTGTTACATTTGGCACAGCATCTAGTAACAAAATAACATTTGTTTTAAACCAACTGTTTGCGTAAACAGATTTACAACAAATTTTTGCGATAATTTATTGTTTATATTTTATTAGAATTATTCGAATTTTCTCTTAAAACAAGCGATATTAATTACACATTAAATCTTACAAAAATAAATGCCGCTATCAACATTTTCTTAAAACTGAAATACTTGCAAATATTAATTTTATATATATATATATATATATATAATCCTAGAATATCTGTGAGATCAGCGGCAACAGAATTGGATATGCCAATTTCGACGATGTACAAGGTTATTAAGAAAAACTTAAGACTGCTGGCATACAAAGTTCAAATTGTTCAAGTTTTGGAACCGAACGATAGGCCTAGGAGGATAGTTTTTGCAACAGATATGATAAGGAGTATAGAAGATGATGCTGATTTTCTGAAGCGCATAAGCGAACGTGAAAGGATGTTCTCCGATGAAGCATCCCTTCAGGTTTCTGGCATTGTTAATCGCCATAACGTGCGCATATGGGGATCGAAAAAACCCCATGAATACCGTGAGGCACAAAGGGATTCCCCAAAGGTTAATGTGTGGTGCGGACTAATGCACGACCGAGTCATTGGGCCTTTTTTTTTTACAGATAAAACGGTCTCATCAGTCGTATAATTAGACATGTTGGAAAACTTCGTATTTCCACAACTAGAAGAGCTTCGGCCACATGTCTTTTTGCAACAAGATGGTGCGCCACCTCATTGGGGTACCATCAATTCCTTGGCCACCCAGATCACCTGACATAACGCCGCTGAACTTTTTCGTTTGGGGGTTTGTAAAAGACAACGTTTTTAGGAGGAGAGTGGCGAACATTGATGACCTAAAAGCCAGAATTACAACCGCAATAGGCTCTGTGGATGCCGACATGCTTGCCGCTACCTGGCGTGAAATTGACTATCGACTTGATATTCTCCGTGCGA
>JAPMOR010125503.1:87091-99551 GCA_026543865.1 Argiope aurantia
TATATATATATATATAATTCCGCCTCAAAATGAAGTGAAAAATCACTCTAGACAAGAAAATCAATCAATGGCTCTACAGTGATCCTCCCATTCTCTACCAAAAAACAAACCAGCAAATTGTGATGGGTACCAATAAGACATTTTTTTTCTGATACTATATAACCCCTTCTTTCTCTTCGATAATGACATTTATTTCCCTAATTCTTCCTATTTCTTGGTTGGCGAGCTGACTCCATAAGGTACTTATAAATCGAAGATTTATTGCATTTTATCTTCATCTAAATTCAGTAGTGTTTCCTGGAAGAAATATTGCTGTAGAACACGAAATAAAGACGAATGTTTGTTTTAATTGTATTACATTTCCAGACTATCAATTTTATATGCACATTAATCAACATTTAATAATACTTAACATATATGAACATTTAGCGTTCTTAAAGATTATCATTCGGATTTAAATGGTCTCAGTATGCTTATTATATTAATAAAATAGCGAGAAAAATCATTTCTCTTGGTTCTATTTCAATTTTTTAAGATATCTGGCACATGTAATAAGAGAATCCGTTTTTTGTTTCTTTGTTTATTTAAACAATTTAATCAACTGCGTTCTTTATATTTCAGAAAATATTTATAATGAAGCTTTCATATATCCTTCCAACATCTATCTAATTTAAAGACCCTCATAAATGATATATTGCAGATATTTATAAAAACTGAAATTTTGTTCCATAATAGATTAAAAATTATTGCCGCACGAATGCCACAGTATTTCAATTTCTGGTAAAAATATTCTTGTTTCACTTAAGACAAAAATATTTTTAATTCTTTTATGAAAAATATAAAATAATGTTGGTCGTATTTTATTCCTATTTTGAAGAAATACAATGAACTCCCACATTTCGGATTTCTATATACTGAACATGTCTAAAAATGTTTATGTACGAAAGAATTTTTTTTTCAGAAATATTAGTTTTTCAATAAAAAAAAACAGTTTTCTATGTGACGAATAAGAGTTTTACATCTTCAGTAAATATTTATTTAATTTCATATTGCAAACAAAAAATGTTTTCAGATTTCATTCATAAGATAGGCTATGTAAATTTAAAAAAATTATTTCGTCGATTCTTGGTGTTTGTTATCAAGATTTATGAAAGGCCGAAAGCCATTTACGAAAAAGCAAGAAGTACTTGTCTGTGAGTTATTTTTAACTTCTTTCATATGTAACCCTTTCTTTAGCTAAGTGTTTACTTTAAACTCATCTATGCTTCAAACTTCTTTTAGTAAACATAGGTCATAAGCGGATATGTTTTAGCTAAAAGGATTTTCAATTTGATAAAAAAAAAAAAGAAGTTGAAAGCAGGATGAAAAATAAATAAACATGAAAAGGTTATGATATTTCGTCAAATAAATTTGACGACTTTCAAAAAAAATGTTTTTACTTTATTTTTTAATAAATTTCTTGGTGGTTTATTTATTTGAAGCCTGCTTTAAACATAAAGTTAATCACACATTATTGTTTTTAGAAGGAAAATGTAGGAAAATTTACAATTAATTTTATCACCCTTTTATTTTCATTTTAAGTAATTCATTCATAATTTCATTTTAAATGTTTTCATTATGGTGTAAAAATAATTCTTACTCAATAATTTGTACAAAATTATAGCAGAAAAATGTAAAATTTTCAACAACCATTTCTTTTCCTTCATAGGGCCATAAAAACTTCTTAATAGCAAAGTAATCTGTTTAAGTTCTAAGGAAAAAGTTACAAATTTCATTCAATTCTGTCAAGGAGTGTGGAATTGTATAAGGTTCGTACTTATATGTGTACAAATAAATGAATTTTCAAATTTAAATATTTACATTTTTTCTCATTGCAGTCGTTTATTGCTACTCTAGACAAGAATGCTGTTATATTTCTATAAGACATCTGGATATCCAAAAAATATAATAATGACACAAACGATTGGTTAAATCAGAAAAAGTATGAATTATATTTGAAAAATTCGTATCAAATTAGAATGAAATGGTTAATTAAATACACTAGCAATAGTTTCGTATATCTCATGGACAATTCGAGGTCAAATTTTTTCTGTTAATTTGAAATGTATATGTAAAAGAATTTGGAAAAATAAAAAAAACTCAAATGATCTCAACGGATGAATAAAATAAAATGACCTGGCACATTTTATAAAATGTATTTTTTTTTCAAAGCATTTTAAAATATATACAAGGAACTAAATGTATGAATATTTAACTGCTTCATCTTATAACAAAAAAAGAGACAAATTTAAATAATATTTATTCCGATTCTTCAGAGAATGTTCCATTGATGCCAGTTAAAGAATTCACTTCTAATTAAGGATTTAGATCTTCAATGAGAATCAGGTATAAAGCAGCAGAAAGTTTTGATTTCTTTTGAAAGAAGTTCCTTTACAAAAGTTTGTGGAAGAATATCTGAAAAAGATTAGGAGACAGAATAGCGAGGATATTGGAAAGAGAAGCTACTATTTTTCTTTCATTTCGCATGAAAGAGGAATCATTTTAAATTTAAATACGACAGCTTTATGTTGGCAGCTTCAATGCTGGATAAATTTATTTGATGGAATGTGAATTAAATTCATACTCATCTATAAAATTCGTAAATTCTATATTCAATATTAACAGATCTATCTAATAAAAAATATTTAGTGTTTAGAAAATCCTTAAATTTTGTTTATTTATTTTATAATATTCAAACTAATTTGAAACCAGGTTTAATATTCTTTTTTAAAGTATTAAGATCTGATTTTATTGGCCATTTACTTTTTATTACATGTTATGATTATTTTTATTCTAAAGAAGTTCTTTGATTCAAGTTATTGATTCAAGTTTTATGTTTCATTTTTTTACTATAATTTATTAAAAGTTATAATAATAAACATAAAGCCACAATTCATATTAAATATAATACTATTCCAAGAATTTTCTAATCTTCCTCAAAACTGAAAAGAAAATACTTTTTACACAACAATTTATTTTGATGAAATTCCATTCACAAAATAGAAGATAGTAATCAGGAAACATGAAACAATAGCCGCATACCAGAATAGCATTCTAATGGACAATAATATGTATTTTTCTTTGGAATAAAACGAAAGATGCGGAGATGAAAAGACTGATTGTATGGTAGAAAACTACTTTAAGATCATTAAAGAGTAGCAATTACCTTCCAATCTTGGGTTAAAAAGGAAATTACATTGATAATGGGAAAAGATAATGACGTTACAGCTTCCAGAAGAAACGAGTAAATGTCAAACGTGTAAGAATAGCTTACAAAAGTTGTTTCAAAGTATTGTGATTAAATATATTCGTGTTTATTTGAAAGGATCTTGTATTGCATACATTTATTCATTTAAAAATTATCTAAGCTTTGCTGCCACCATTTTGAAAAAAATTATTTCAGCATTATTCATTATTAAATTGAATAAATTTACATGATGATATAGTCATATGACCAATACGAACAATAAAATATTCAATCACATGTTCTTCCATGTTTTTTATCATGATATTTTCATTTTCTGATACATTTAAAATCAAAGTGACGGAACAGACTTGATATTTGTCACGTGAAGTTGTATGGAGTCACGTTCTGCAGGAAATCGGAGCTGCTCATATCAAATACATGCAAATGCATTTTGTTTTATGCTATCTTGTTATATTTCGACCTTTCCACTCTTGTAAGCTACATAAAATAAATTAGAGCAGCAGTATTAGCCTCTTAACGTATGTGATTATGAATTTATTTCTTAAGTATTCTTTCCTCTTTTTCATTGGCGTTGGTAAAAGTAAATAAAAAAATAAAGGAAAAAAATAGAAAACAAAAAAAAATTGGCAACTAATTTTAGTTGGATTAGTTTTACATTAAGGATTAATTTGAATTAATTTAAATAAAACCTACATCTTTCAAAGAAATTCAAACATATTAAACTTTTTCTTGCTTAAAAATTAATTTTTAATAGATATCAGTTTTAAAATTTTTGAAAATTATATGAGATTAATAATAAAGATACCCACATTGATTCCAATTGAAAATATGATAAGAAAAAAACTACATATTTGGAAAAAAATAAATAAATAACCTAGCAGGCAGTGGAAAGTTTAATTATTTAGAAGAATACTTTATAAATAAAATTATTATCACAAGTTTTATCCCAAGTCTAATAAAAGGATAACTTTAACTAATTATTTAAGTTTAAATCCAGCTTATTGGCAATCTATTGTACAAAACACCATCTTTTGTTAATCAATAGAAGATACAAAGGTCATTCTTTTAAAATTTGTATCCATTTCGAATTCCCGTGTGATGTTTTTTTCTTTCTTGGTCTAACTCTTTTGTTCATGTAGCTAATTTTTAGTTCAATTGCAAAGCATGATAAACAGAAGATCTCACTGTGTATTCCTGGAAGAAATCTCTGAATAAAAAGAAAGGACTGGTGAAGATTCTTGGATAATAATTCTGTGAATATTTTGTTGGATATATTTACTCATAAATTACAAATTGTTTGTACATAGATGTAAGGAATATGCTACGAATTAACTTATGCTACGAAGAAAAAAAATCTTTCTCAATGATCGCTTGACCTTCTAGATCATTTCATTTCAAACATGGAGAATTACCAGCATCATGGATCTTCGCTTTAAATTTAGAGCTTTCGCTAAGCTTCCTTTTTTCATCAGAATATTTTAGTTCGGCTAATCAAAACATATTATTTTTTTATATTGTAATTATTCATCTATTCTAATCTTTTTTTTTCTAACTATTTACTCTTCTTCTACTCTTGCATTCTAAAACTATTTTATTTATAATTTCTTGAAAACCTAAAAAATAACAATCATTCTGGGGAAAAAAGCAATTTTTAAGTTTATTTATTTTTAAACGTGTTAAAATTATTTAAACTTTTTCCTGAAATTTATAAAGCTATGGCATGAGTGATCGTCGAGCCTAAACTCGTAACATTCATTAATAAATTTCAGAAATAAATTGATCCCATTACAGATTATTTATTTTGTTTGGATTTTTTTTAGCTTTAAATATTTTCAGTTCCTTGAAATTTCAATTATTTTCGAATTACATTTAATGAAAATAATTTTTATAACATCCACTCAAGCCGTTACCCTCTGAATAAATAATCACCTTAGAGGAAAAGAATTATCCCAATACTTATTCTTAGTGTAAGCATTCATTAATTATCTTCATAAAATTGAGCTATAGAAACTGAAATTAATATGTTGCATAATTAAATACATTAAAGGCGATGAATTGAATGAAGAACCTTAAGCAGTTCTGAAATGAAATTGTTAAAACTTCCATAACATAAATAAATTTTAGTTATTTTGTGAGGAACAATGAATATTTCTTTCATGAAGCATTATAAAAGATAAAAAAAAAAGTCTTTTACTGAAGGAAAAATAAAAGTAACTTGTTTCCTGCATTTTTTTTTCATGAGTTTCTTTTTTCAAGTTGTCAAGAAATGTTTTGTTATTTTGACGGGGTTCAATCAGGCATATGTGTGGCTAATTTACATATGAATGTGTAGTGAATGCTTTAGAAGTGCGTTAAAATTTATAAAGGATAAGACGAAGGTGCTATTATTTATTGAAACCATTTTTTTAGAATGGCATAAATTACAAATACAGTTTAAGTGAATAATTATATTTCAGAGAGAAATTAAATAAATCTGATTAGAAAATAAATGTTCATTTAATGCATTTTCTTATATGTATTGTTAAATTTTATTAAAATATTCTTTTGAATAATAATTATACTGAATTCATAAGAAATGATTATGCAAATTTTATTTAAATTTATTATTTAGTTTCAAAAAACAGATTTTCTATTATTTGAATAAATTTAATTCCTTTATAACTCTGATGAAAGAAAGGCAAAATTCTTATGGAACAAACAAATTGTGAAAAGACAAAATGTATTAAAATAGGATTTCCTAAACATTTTTGAATAAAATTGAATGGATCTCTGCATCGACATTTCTTGATTGACAAGCATAAATATTTTTAACAATTATCATTGAATTTAACTCATTAAAAATACATTCAAAAAGGAATGAGACACAGTAACATAGTATCAAACAAAATGCAGCTAGCTATATGCAAAATAATATGTGTAATTATGCTTCCCGTGAGAAAGCAGCTTCACTCCAAATCAAGTAATACACGTCAAGAACACTGCACACATTTAATTTCGGATATTAGTGAGGATGAACAATTAAAAAGGGGGTAACATTCCCAGACATCTCACTTATTTGAATATTTAATTACGTTGGTCAGGTTTTGTTATGCGATTTCCATCAGGCGAATTGACTTCCTTTAACGAAAAAATATGCATATTCAATTCTTTAGCACAAATATCGTACTATGGTGTCTTAAACTTGATTCAACTGTCTCGTCGTCCTCTGGCTTTGCAACAACCATTGCATTCTGTGTATAACAATTTATACATTTCCTAATTTACAGACAGCCAAAAACTATTATGCTGTTAAAAAAAATTCCTAAAATTAAAACAAAACTTCTTTGTCCCGCTGTGTCGTTTGCTTTAAATGAAATTCCAGTTTCATACCCATCAAACCATTTAGTGACCGGAGTGCTATAGGTTTGAAATTATAAGATGGCATCCTGTAATGTTTATCAGATTTTCAAGCTTTTCTTCTTTGAGCTTTATGTCATTTCAAAACATTTTCACTTATTAATAGTAAGAATAAACGTGCTCATAAAAAATGTATTCATTATTGTTACAATACGATGCACAAGCACAGTTTTTAAATTAATGAAAATTATTGGTGGAACATAAATTTAAATATTTGTTAAATTTAAAGAAAAATTTATTGAATATAAAATTATTATAACAAACACGAACATAAAAAAACTGATTCATGTAATTTAAAATTATTTTAAAATGTGATTTGTATTGCAACATACAAAGAAAATGTACCAAAAAATGTTAGTATTTTGATAAACTTTTAATTCTAAATTTTTTTAAACTCTTTCTTAATTAAAAAAAATTCTACCTCAAGAAATCGCATTGAGTATATTTAGAGAGAACATTCTTCCATAAAAAGAGTTTTTAATGAACTTTTCATCGTTCAATTTATCAGCCTACAGTGATTATTTTATTAAAAGCCTTTCATGTGTAAAATAAGACAAAGTGTAAGACATGTGTAAGATGATAAAGAAATCAGAAGAGATATTTAAAGATACTGACTTAATTTAAATTTAATGAACAACTTCTTTCTTATTTAATTTTATCAAAATTTCATAAATGTAAATAATGTTTAGCATTTTTACTTTTAATATTTTTTTAGTAAAAAGATAATGGAATTGAATTCCCAAATCCTTTCTTCAATTCAATCCTTTCTAAAATTAATTATTCAATATTATTTTACTCTCTCAGAAGGAAAAAAAAAAGAAAGAACACTTGATTCTGATGATGGACTTTTTTATTTTACGAAGATTCATACTTTCTATAAAAGGGGTCAGTTATGTGGTACACGACATAATAGAACAGAATTTACAGCTGCTATGTGTTTGCGATGATTAGCGGGAGGTTATTTTTGTTTATCCATCTGTCACCCTATCAGATTAGCAAAAACTTTAAATATCACAGTTTTCAACATATCTATGAATACTAATATTTTGCATGTTATAAAAAAGATATCTGAGGAACAAATTCCTATATTATGTACTTACTAACGACAAGATATATGAGCAATTAAAATCATTAGTAATATTAGAAAATTATGCAATTTATGCAAAAATCTATGGTTCTCCGGCAAAAAACATCGTTCTCAGATACAATGTATTAATATCTGGGAAATATGATGTCATAAAACTCATCTTTGGATATTACTTTTACGGAAAGGGCAATAAAAAGCAAGGAAATGGCAGAAAACATCAAATTTGTGTATAGGTTTCGTTAGAATAACATCATGCTTTAAAACATGAGATTTGCGACTACTTTATCAGAATATTTAGAAATATTATTTTAGATGCATCAAATAAGACAATTAACTGCGAGATTAGACGATTAATATTGAAACAAATAAATTAGTTTTCTGTGTATGAAGGTAGAAAGTCAAACATAATTATTCATTGATATATCATCTAAATCTCGTTTAAGCAAACAAAAAATTATTCTGATAATATACATGTGCCAGTTGTTTGGAGAGAGTTAAAGTAGTCGGTTTTGATGGAAGAACATAATGGATACCGTCGTATAAAATCTGTCATTTTGAATTGATAATTTATAAATCTATATCTATACTTATAATAACGCTGAATGTTTGTGTGTGTGTGTGTGGGTGGATGTGTGTGTACGTGCGTGCGTATGCGTGTGTGTGTGTGTGTGTGTGTGTGTGTGTGGGTGGGTGGGTGGATGTGTGTGTGCGTGCGTGCGTATGCGTGTGTGTGTGTGTGTGTGTGTGTGTGTGTGTGTGTGTGTTTTTGCAGATGTATACCTTAGACCTCGAGAATGTGCGCTTCTGTGCGATTCTTTTTTTTTCCAGTTTTTTATTATAATTTTTATTAATTAAAAATTAAACGAAATGTTGGTGTTTTTCCTCCGTAACTTCCGAAAATGTTACAACACAAAAACTGATTTTTACGCCACATTGAAATTCAAAAAAAAACTTTTCAACGATATTGATGTTTTAATCTACAAATTTAATTTCTATTTTTAATGAATTTTTTTTTAAAGTATTTATTTCTATTTTTTAGCAATTTATTTTGCACAAAATAAATATAAAATTTTAGCTGCATGAGCACACTACATATGCACTGGAAAAAATAGCTTTTATCAAAGAGTTTCTATCAAAAGTTGAAATTTTAAAAAAAAAGTTAAATATTACTGCAAGCCTAGAAAAGTGTAATTTTCAGCACGAGCCTGTGTGAAATGAAATAAATAAGAAATATAATGTTTGCTAAAAAATAAATGCAAGAAAATGTTTTCTATGATCTTTTACAATATTTACATAATTCAATAAATCAGTTTTATTTGAGGCAAACATGAGTTAACATATATCCTTCAATTCAGGGTCCACTGGCTAATTTGTAAGCCTTTAATAATAGAAACACATGTGTTAAAATGGCCAAAATGAAGTACATAATTATATTTTATGTAACTTGAATCAATAAATGCTCTAATAAATTATGAATGTTTAACTTTTATCTAGATCCTCTGCTCTGTAAATTATATTTAACAAAATTTTCTTGAGGCTATAATAGATTCTCAAGATTTATTGGCCTAATATTATGAAAATGATTATGATTCTAAACTAATCTATTCAAAATTTCATAAACTGATCAAATTTGATAGCAGAAGATAGAAATTTCCATTTATTTGTTTAAAAGTTGAAGTGACAAGAATATTTCGTAGAACAGGACTCCTTATGACCAAAGGACTGTATAAAATTTTGAACTTCATAATTTTTTGAAGTAAATTTATATACCAAAGCAAAATAAAATATTGTTATTCAAGTCATTTAAATTCTTTTGAAAGTAAAACTAAATATTGAATTTTATGATGAATCTGAGAAATTTTTGTTGAATAATTCTTGAGATATTATATAAAATATGAAAATTATTCTGTAGTGCACATAAGATTTAAATGCTAAACGGCACTGTTTTCAGTACTCATATTTAGAAAAAAATGTTTGGTTTCAGTAAAAAAAATTATATTCATTGCAGGTTAATCATTTCCATTTACATTTATAAGCAATCATAAAAATATTTTGCAGCTTATTTTTCAACTTAAATTTAAATTTTTAAGTTTAAATTTTACGAAAGATGACAGGAAATTAAAGAGATACATAATATTTTATGGCTTAAGGCCTTTATAATCGTGTGAGCGAATAATATTACTATCAATATTTGTAGCTTAGGAATATTTTGATAAAGAAACGATTAAAAGACAATTTACATTAAAAAAAATGTAAGTGAAAATTTTAACAAACATTAAGAATGGAGAACCGGCTGGTTACCAAAGGCAGCTAGTCATTAATAAACATCATGGTATCTACAAAAATGCCTTTAAGCATACATCAGTGTCAATGATCTCGTTTAACTTTAGTTTCATTGATCTTGACTTCAGTATCATTATTTTCGTTTCAAAACATTCTTTTCATTATTTTTTCTCAACCAAAACGAATTGAATATGATTAAAATATTAATAAGTTTTTTTTTCAAAGAATCAAAGAATTGTCTTATAAACAGTTGAAGGAAAACACGAAAGGCATATCATTACATTATTTTGTCTGTTAAGTTATTCCTTTCATATCGTTATCATTCTGACATTTCGATTTCCTCTAAGGATTTGAAAAGAGATAATCCGTCTCAATCATAACATGAATGGAATAAATGGCCCTTCGAAATCTTTCAAGTTGATGAAATGGAATGGAGCGACAAACAAAGAGGAAAAATTATTAAACAGACACTTTCCTTTCAGTCCATTTCTTTTAGAAAAAGTGATATGATATCGAAAATGGATAGTCATTTTTTTTTATCTTAGCAGACAATGCGTTTTTAAGAAATTCTCTCTTTGAAGTTTTCACTTCATTGCACTTGCATCAAAAGAATCATAATTGATAGTAGAAAGGATTTTTGAAGTAAGCTAAAATGAATTTTCAAATGCACTGGATTATTAATCATTGAAAAAGTGAAATGCTTCTAGAAAATAAAAGCATTTTAAGAATAGTGTTTGTATTAGTAATAACCGAATGTTATACTACGTTGTTAGAATTACTGTTATATTATTTATTATATATATCACTACATATTTAAGAAGAAGATGTAAAACAAACTAAATATAATTTTTCTAGCTAATTTAAGATAAAACATTTTGAAATATTTCAATACAATAATGGATTGTTATTTTAAATTAGTCGCGCTTGACGACTAACCAATTTATCGTAAATGTTTATTGTGTTTAATTTCAATTTAATCTCTTAAGTATAATTTGATGTTCATCGTTCTCTCTGCAAAGCATATACAAGAATACAATTGTAAGAGATTAATACTTGTAAGTCATCTATTTTAATAATCTTACACCTAAACTATCAATTATGCATTTGTACATAATGCCGCTATAGTGCAATTAAAAATGTAACTGTCCAAGCAATCTGCCTAAAAACTGTTCGTGATCTTTCGAACTAATATAATTTCACCGTAAATTTCTCAGATAAATAGCTCAATCAGTCTTCACTGGCTTTCAACAATAGAAAATAACTACATGAATAAACATTTGATGAAACAATAAAAACAAGTTGAATGTCGATACAACAATAAAATCCATCAAAATGATGTAAAAAAATAATTTTTTAAAAAAATTGTTAAAATTGGGAAAATAATGATAGGGCAATTAGTTGATACAATAATAACAAAAAAAATTATTAATTTCAAAAAGGTTACATCAGTTTTGTATAATAATGTTTTCAAAAGATATTATCAAGAAATGGCGACGTCTCCTTTTAATATTAAAATTTCAAAAAGAAATACAGAGGAACGCATCTTCTCCTTACAATGTATATTTGTACCAAATCTGATATACTAGGACAAACAGTATGTGGTTTGTAAAGTTCCAATAAACCAAACATTTTTCTTTATTATTTGTAAGGATAACATACGAAATTATCATTTAGAAAATAAGTATTCCAGACAGTGATAATTCATTTTCATTTTATATAAAGTCTCACACTAATTCTTTTATTGATCATGCATTTTTCAGAAGGAAATAAATAGCTCAAATTTAATTGGTAAATAAAAGTAAATCATGGACGTCATATAATAAATATGCTACGAAATTTAATTTCAGCTTTATTAGTTTTAAATTACTTATTTTCAATTTTAACATAAAAGTAAGCAGCTATTTACAGTTTTAATTTTTCAACTTGGCTTTGAATTTCCGTAATTTTAAGATGTTTTATAGATAATGAAATTTTTTAAAACATTTGAAATCTTCATGCTTATGCTGGTCTATTTTTATTCTAATTATATTGTAGTAATGAAACGTCACAACAAAAACTTCACTACGAGAGAAAACTTATTGATTGTTTTCTTAATTTTGGATGAAGCATTTTTTTTATTCATTTTAAATGTGAAAACTTCAGAATCACTCAAATACTTCAGAATCACTCAAAATTGCTCAGATTAAAAGTGTGATACATGAATAAAAATTCATATTTCTCCATCAACCCGATGACGAATGGTCTGGTGCAGATTCAACATCTGTAGGCTTATATGCACTGAAGATTCACAATGCACAATTTTGAACTATTTTTTAAACCATTGAAAATGAAGCACATAGAGAGAGAAGCAAAATTTCTCACCTATATTCCGTAGTAGCTTGTAATTCAAAAGCAAATATGCTGAAGATAGTTTTGAAAATGAAGCACATAGAGAGAGAAGCAAAATT